>PVIU01013190.1:0-57052 GCA_004026605.1 Ondatra zibethicus | reverse complement strand
CACCATATAAACAAGCTGAAAAATAAAAACCACATGATCATCTCATTAGATGCCAAAAAAGCATTTGACAAAATACAACATCCCTTCATGATAAAAGTCTTGGAGAGAGCAGGGATACAAGGAACATACCTAAACATAATTAAGGCAATATACAGCAAGCCAACAGCCAACATCAAACTAAATGGAGAGAAACTCCCAGTGATTCCACTGAAATCAGGAACAAGACAAGGTTTTCCACTCTCTCCATACCTATTCAATATAGTTCTTGAGGTCCTAGCTAGAGCAATAAGACACCAAAGGGAGATCAAGGGGATACAAATTGGAAAAGAAGAAGTCAAACTCTCACTGTTTGCTGATGATATGATAGTTTACATAAGTGATCCCAAAAATTCTACTAAAGAACTTCTACAACTCATAAACACATTCAACAATGTAGCAGGATACAAGATTAACTCAAAAAAATCAGTAGCCCTCCTGTACACAGATGATAAAAGGGCTGAGGAAGAAATCAGAGAATCAACACCCTTCACAATAGCCACAAATGGCATAAAATATCTCTGAGTAACTCTAACCAAACAAGTGGAAGACTTGTATGACAAGAACTTTAAATCTTTGAAGAAAGAAATTGAAGAAGACACCAGAAAATGGAAAGACCTCCCATGCTCTTGGGTAGGCAGAATTAATATAGTAAAAATGGCAATCCTACTGAAAGCAATCTACAGACTCAACGCAATGCCCATCAAAATCCCAACAAAATTCTTCAAGGACCTTGAAATAACGGTACTCAACTTCATTTGGAAAAGCAAAAAACCCAGGATAGCCAAAACAATCCTGGGCAACAAAAGAACTTCTGGAGGCATCACAATCCCTGACTTCAAATTATACTACAGAGCTACAGTACTGAAAACAGCCTGGTACTGGCATAAGAACAGACAGGAGGACCAATGGAACCAAATAGAAGACCCAGATATCAATCCACACATCATTGAACACCTGATCTTTGATAAAGAAGCAAAAAATCAAATGGAAAAAAGAAAGCATATTCAACAAGTGTTGCTGGCATAACTGGATATCAACATGTAGAAGAATGAAAATAGACCCATATCTATCACCATGCATAAAACTCAAATCCAAATGGATCAAAGACCTCAAAATAATTGTCTTTCTGTGTCTGAGTTGCCTCACTCAAAATAATGTTTTCTAACTCCATCCATTTTCCTGCAAAATTCAAGATGTCGTTTATTTTTCTGCTGTGTAGTACTCCATTGTGTAAATATACCACATTTTTCTTATCCATTCTTGGATCGAGGGGTATTTAGGTTGTTTCCAGGTTCTGGCTATGACAAACAAAGCTGATATGAACATAGTTGAGCACATGTCCTTGTGGCACGATTGAGCATCTTTTGGATATATACCCAAAAGTGGTATTACTGAGTCTTGAGGAAGGTTGTTTCCTAATTTTCTGAGAAATCGCCACAGTGACATCCATTGGGGTTGTACCAGCTTGCATTCTCACCAGCAATGCAGAAGTGTTCCCTTTACCCCACAACCTCTCCAGCATAAGTTGTCATCAGTGTTTTTGATCTTGGCCATTCTTACAGGTGTAAGATGAAATCTCAGAGTTGTTTTGATTTGCATTTCTCTGATGACTAAGGATGTTGAACATCTCCTTAAGTGTCTTTCAGCCATTTTAGACTCCTCTGTTGAGAGTTCTCTGTTTAGGTCTGTACTCCATTTTTTTTAATTGGATTATGTGATCTTTTGGTGTCCAATTTCTTGAGTTCTTTGTATATTTTGGAGATCAGACCTCTGTCTGATGTGGGGTTAGTGAAGATCTTTTCCCATTATGTAGGCCGTCGTTTTGTCTTGTTGACAAAACGTGTCCTTTGCTTTACAGAAGCTTTTCAGTTTCAGGAGGTCCCATTTATTAATTGTTTCTCTCAGTGTCTGTGCTGCTGGGGTTCTATTTAGGAAGTGGTTCCCTGTGCCAATGCGTTCAAGTGTACTTCCCACTTTCTCTTCTATAAGGTTCAGTGTGGCTGGCTTTATGTTGAGGTCTTTGATCCATTCGAACTTGAGTTTTGTGCATGGTGATAGATGCCACACCCACTGCGGTGTCGCCTGTGTGACAAAGATGCCTCTGGTTCGGGGACACAGGATGGGGGATTTGTGCCATTTGCGGATAGGCCTCTGGCAGTTCCTTGGCAATCAGCTCAGGTCATGAACTCAAATGGAAGATCGTGTTCTCACCACTGTCGTAGATGGTTAGCTGCCTCTGCTAATCTCTCCTGTTTCCTGATAACGTTCTTTGCTATACTTGGCCAAACGCATAATCTTACCAGAGAACCCCTTAATGTTCCTGGGAATGATAATTCTGATAATGATACTAAAACAGTGCTCAAGATGCCTCCAGTGGTTCAAGCCCTTGTGCAAATTCTGGATGATAGCAAAAAGAGATCAGTGGGGAGGTATTATGGATGAGTCACAGCAGTGGGAACTTTTCCTAGAAAAGACTGATGATTTGGGGGAAACACAGGTTAAGATCCAGATGTTGTTAGGAAACCCCCATTCTGGGAATAAAGAAACTAGGAAAAAATCTCTTGCAAGATTGGGCATTCCAACACGTAAGGCTCATGGGTAGTAAAGCTTAGGATAGGGGATAAGTGGTGAGAACCACCCAGGAGTACAACTGAGTCACCAGATGACCCCATTCCATACACAGGAAGATATGAGGATGATGGTCATAGGTATGTGATATATGAGGGACAAAAGCGGAATTATTTAGCTCTACCATTTATGGATAGGCTTGCTAGATCCCAACCCCCATGGTGTTTGCTGTATAAGAAGGTACAAAAAAGTATATTGCAGCAGGTGCAGAGAACTGATTAGGCATGTTAGGTCACTAGATGAAATAAAGAAAGGGTTAGAAAGAGGAAGGGCCATGATAGCTAATGAAACAGAAGCTTTCTATTCCTAGATAAGATGAAACCACTTGTCTGAGGTTTACGTTCCCAAGGACAAGAGTTCCTCTTCTAAGGATGTCTTATGTCTAACACCTGTTGATGATAATATGCTTTTCTTAAAAATCACTGATGTGACTAAAAGAAGCTTTCATACTGTGCCAACTAATGACACATGACCTTCTGATTTGTTCTTTGTTGGAATACTATATAATGAAATCATGAATTCAGTAAAATCACAGCAGATCCAAACCACTCTCTTATGTGTTGTGTCTGTCTGTCATCGCCGACCTCATGCCTTCCTGAGTACCAAGACCCTGCTTCTCCCACGGTCTGAGTGCCTCCCCTGAGCCGGTCTGTGGCAGATAGATATGGTTCTATTTTCACTCTTCTACGTGTTGATATCCAGTTATGCCAGCAACACTTGTTAAATATGCTTTCTTTTTCCATTTGATATTTTTTGCTTCTTTATCAAAGATCAGGTGTTCAATGATGTGTGGATTTATATCCGGACCTTCTATTTGGTTCCATTGGTCCTCCTGTCTGTTCTTATGCCAATACCAGGCTGTTTTCAGTACTGTAGCTCTGTAGTAGAGTTTGAAGTCAGGGATTGTGATGCCTCCAGAAGTTCTTTTATTGTACAGGATGGTTTTGGCTGGGTATTTTGCTTTTCCATATGAAGTTGAGTACCATTCTTTCGAGGTCTGTGAAGAATTTTGTTGGGATTTTGATGGGCATTGCATTGAAGCATTTATATCTCTTAAACATGTTTTTTTCCTATTTCAGTTTAATTTTCTCTGATTTGGATTGTTGTGTGGCAGAGAGGCTTATCCAGGTGTAGAAACTTTTCAGTTACATCATCTCAGCGAGGTGTTTTTTTTAATTTCCCTGACTACCAAGGATGTTGTGTGTCTTTTCATATCTCTATGTGTCTTTTCAAATCTCTATGGTTTTCTTCTCTCTCTCTCTCTCTCTCTCTCTCTCTCTCTCTCTCTCTCTCTGTGTGTGTGTGTGTGTGTGTGTGTGTGTTGTTTTCTGAACATTTAATGTTCAAAAGGACATTTAGTTGAAAAACAAAATGCAGAATTTGGTCTCAAGTCCCACCCTCGCTTAGGAATCCTCAAGATGGGAAGCTAAGAAAGAGGTGTGGCTGACTGTTGAGGTCAGCTCCTTCCTTCCTTCCGGCCTTCCTCTTCCAAGACCACAGAGTAACTGGTCCTCTTAACCCCCACCTATTTATTAAATCTCGGGGTTTCCTTACCTCTATACCCACCTGGGTGATCAAACATTGCTGGTAGCTCTAGCCTTGGGCGACCACTCACCCTGTGGTATCACATGCACTGAGTCCTGTAGCCCTGGGGGTTGCTCACACCTATTCCCCCCTTACAACCTCCCCACAGAACTGACTTGACCGAACTCTGCACTGGGTGTGTGACACACGGCCCCAGAAGACCAGGGGACCTGCCTAGATGTGCAGAGGTCACCAGACTGTACCCATCACACCCCAAATCTTGGGCAAAATCCCAGGGTGAAATCACTTTCTCACACTCCAGGCTTCAGCGAGCTCCTTTGTAACCCACACTACACTCTGCCTACTGTGGGCCACGGCAAGGGTCACCTCTGGTTCCGGGACACTGGCCTCGCGGGCATTCTGGTCAGAAAATGGCCAGGCTGGCAGGGCAGCTTTTTTGAATTTATATTATGTTTTAGTGCTTAGTGGAATAAGGTGAGTGCGGGTTTGCCAAAGCATGCCTGTGAAGGTCCCAGGGTCAATTGCCAGTCAGCTCCCTCCCTCCATTGCCTGGATGCCTGGAATGGAATCCTGGTGCTCAGGCTTGGAGGCCAACACCTATGCCCACTGAGCAGTCTGTCTGGCATGCTATATCGTTTTTAAGCTGTTGACGGTTTATTACTTTTCTGATTAATTTTTAAAATTCAGTTTGGATAGTTTTTATTTTTTATTTTTACAATACGCTGCTAATACTAGCTTATTTATTGTGTTTCAGCAACAAGCTGGAGTGTCTTATTTTCCCTTTTCGGAGGCAGATTTTGGCCAACGCTCACGTCTGGTAGTGACTAATGCTCTGCCTGCATTAGGCCCAGGAAGTCTCAATCTCAACTCAGAGCTCCCAGGTTTGGTGACTGCAGAATGCAGCCTGTGGGAAAGGGGGCCTCTGTAGACCACAGTTTCCTGGAAGCGTTCTATCTCCTCCGTGGAGCAGACTAGATGTCAGCGTAGACTCCATTCTAGGTGAAGTACTAGGAGGCCAGGATCAGCCTCCTGGTCCCGGGAAAGTAGAGATTTTTCGATCCCATGGCTTCTGCACAGACCACAGATCAACCTCGCCACCCTGTGCTAACCCTCCTAGTGCCAGAGACTGTGGGGTGTTGTTGTTACTGTTTTTTTGTTTGTTTTGGTTTGGTGTGTGTGTGTGTGTACGATCCCAAATGTACTTCCTAGGTTCTTCTTAAGCCTTATTACCCTGTCCACTAACTTAGCTTTATCTAACTTAGCTTGTTCTAGATGCTTAAACGACAGTTTAGGAAGGCACCCGTCTCCTTTTCATTGGGCTGTCAGTTCTCATTCAGCCTCTCGCTGTCTCTTGTCCTCCACTTTTCTGGGTCGGTAGCAGCGGCACCCAGCCTCTCAGGCTCAAAAAACTCCCTGCATCTCTCAGCGGGGCTCGGCTGATTTCCCAAACTGTCTCTTCCGCCACAGGACGAGGGTGTAGGGGTTTGTTGAGGTCCTCAGGGCTGGCACTCCTCAAGCCAGAGTCTTCCCCGCCCCACCCGCTCAGATTCAGGTCTGGAGAAAGGCTCGGTTTAAGAGTCCAGAGGCTGATGTGCATAGTCATCCGGGAGGGAGGAGCCCACTAGGGATCAAGTTACATTTCTCTGCTAAGCGCTTCAGATTTCTTTTGCTCTCTGCTCTTGGGGTTTCAGAGACTGCAAGACAGCCAAATGCAGGTTTGTATGTGAGAATCATTTGCAGAAGCAGCCACTCGTGGGTTCCCTCAGGTACAGCAGCAGACACTGGGCAGATTGGAAACCCCTCACCTCCGTGCTGATAGAATGGATGCACAAAATAGCAGCAAACGCAGACCCAAGCGTCCCCAGCACATCCTACATTCAGCTAATTGCAGAACCAGCGCACGAGGCAGACGAACAACTCAATTCCACCTCAGTACCCTATTCTAGGGGGAAAAAAGGTCTCCATCCGTCTAGAAAAAGTCAAGAACATCTTTTTGCAAATTTCAGAAAAATGGAAATGTTGAAGATGAAATAACGAAACTGAAGGAGGGTGGGAAGAAGAGAAAGAAAATTACAGAAGAATTGGAGTGATGGCTCAGCGGTTAAGAACGAACACACACTTCTGGCAACTTCAGCTGGCGGCTCACATGCGCCACACAATTAAAAATAACACAAATAATTTAAAAAGAAAAGAATATTACAGACGGGCATCTCCCCAGATTGTAGACACAAAAATCTTTTTTGAGAGCATATTTGGAGGTTCTAGCTGAAGAGCGCAGCTCGGTCCTCCTCTATTCGGGGAAGGTCATTCTCTTCAACTGAGAGGCAGCTTCTGGAGGGATGTAGAGTTAGGAAGAAGGAAGAGGAACCCTCGCTTAGCCTCCTAGATCAGCCGAATCAACCAACCCTGGTGATCAGTGGGATGACATGTCGCAGCCAGATCTCACATCCACAAAAAACTTTCTTAATTAAAAAAAAAATTAAAAACAGTTGTGTGTGTGCATGCTATGGCACACGTGTGGAGGACTGAGGACAACCTCGTGGAGCCAGCTATCCCATCACCCTCCTGTGGATTCTGAACTTGTAGGGTAAAGCCCTTAACAAATTTAGTTTCTGCAGTCAATATAAAACCAAAACAAACAAAAGAATGATAAAACAACTCACCCAACACACCTAAAATGAAGTGCATGTAAGCAGTAAATATATTTTTACATCTTTTCAAAATTATATTTTTTTAAGATTTATTTTATTTGATATTTTATATTTATAAGCATTTTGTTTGTGTGTATGTATGTACACTGTGTGCGTTCTTGGAGCCAGCGGAGCCCAGTCCGTGATGTTTGAACTGGAACTGAAGTTATAGGCAGTTGTGAGTCATTATTTCAGTTCTGGGAACTAAACCCAGGTCCTCTGCAAGAACAGTAAACATAGCTGGGTGGTGGCGGCACATGCCTTTAATCCCAGCACTCGGGAGGCAGAGGCAGGCAGATCTCTGTGAGTTCGAGGCTAGCCTGGTCTATAAAAGCTAGTTCCAGGACAAGCTCCAAAACTACAGAGAAACCCTGTCTCAAAAGCCAAATTAAAACAAACAAACAAACAAAAAAGGGAAACAGTAAGTAGTTGGTTGGTTATAACTGCTCAGAAATCTCTCCAGTCCCTCAAAAACGAAAATTTAAGAATAAATCTTACAAAACATCCCAAGATCTCTGAAATACAAGAAACACAGTAGGAGGAAGCAAAGGAGACCTGAGGAAGCTGACTGGTGCAGAGACAGCAATTCTGCATTAATTACTTTCTGTTGCTGTGATTAAAACATCAGGACCCAGAGTGACTCGTGGAAGATTTTATTTTGGCTCCTGGCTCCAGAAGGAGGCATGACAGCGGGCAGCCAGAGTGTGCAGCTGAGCGCTCACATCTTCAGCCACAAACACTAAGGAGAGAACAAACCGGAAGTGGGTGGAGGCTATAAACTCTGAGCTTGCTCACAGTGCACAGTGACTTACTTCCTCCGGGAAGGCTGCAATCAAAAGTTCCAGGATCAAATGCGTGAGCCTGTGAGAGGTGTCTCTCTGTCAAATCGTCACAATCCCTAAACAATCTTGCCGCTATTGTGGGTATATCTTGCCCGGCAGGTCAGTATTGCAGCGTGCAGGGAAAGACCGTGAATGACGCAGAGACTTTCTTTCTCCCACTAGACACCACTTCCTATCGTTCCCCAACCTTCAATAATGCTATTATAGTAAGACTCCATCAAGGAGCTACTGACGTCCCTTGTGCATGAGTGTCTTACCTGCATGTAAATATGTGTACTCTGAATGTGCCTGGTGCCCAAAGAGCTCAGAAGAGGGTGTCAGAGCCTCAGAACTGGAGTTATAGGTGGTTGTGAGTCACCGTGTGGGTATGGGGGAACTGAACCTGGGTCCTCTACAAAAGCAATAAAGTGCTGTTAATCACGGTCCATCTCTCCAAATCTAAGCTCTTTTTAGAAATTATCTTTTTTAAACAAGTGCTCTTTTTAAAAAAGATTTATTTTATACAGTGTTCTGTCTGCATGTTTGCCTGAAGGCCACAAAGGGGCACCAGAAACCTTTATAGATGGCTATAAGCCACCATGGGATAGCTGGGAATTGAACTCAGGATCTCTGGAAGAGTAGTCAGTGCTCTTCACGTCTGAGCCATCTCTCCAGACTCTAAAAATTGTCTTTTTTTGTAGTAGGTTTCTACACATTTAACTTTGGTTTATCTCCCCTGTCCTTGACCCAACACCTCTTCTTGTTTGTTTGAGACAGTGTTTTGCTATGTAGTTCAGGGTGGCCGCAAATTGGCCATCCTACTCTCTCTCTCAGTCTCCAGAGTGTTTGTTTGGGTTATAGACTTGACCACCATGCCCATCTTGATGACCTAAGCCTTTTGATGAGATTGCTCAAATAGTGCTAGGAGTTATTTTTTTCATTTTGTTATTTATTATTATATGATATTTTATATATTATATTTATATGTTATGTATATTTTCGGTCACCCAAAGAAATAAAAAAATGTCCTTCAAAAATACAGCTGTAGGGCTGAAGAGATGGCTCAGTGGTTAAGAGCATTTGTTGCTCTTCAGAGAACCTGAGTGTGATTCCCAGCACCCACCTTGGGTGGATTATAACCACCTGCCTGTAACTCCAGCTCCAGGGAAGCCAACATCCTCTTCTGACTACCTTAGGGTACCCACACACATGTGGCAGGCACACAGGTACACACCAATAAAAGTATAAAATGAAATCTAAAATAAGTACAGAAATACAAAAAGAGTGTGTCTTTAGCTAACGAGGAAGCTTCAATGTTTTTAACACACACATACTTACAGCATGAACAGTGTGTTAATGCACTCACCTGGACTGCAATTTGCAAAACATTGTATAAAATAATTAGAATTCTTTTAATGCCTTTATATAATTTATGCTTCTAGTATTGAAAATGATGTGAAGATGAAATATATAACATTGCAAATCTTATAATATAGTGCTGAAAATTAAAAACAAAACAAAACAAACAAATAAAAAACCCACGACAAACCTGAGGCTAGACAGATGACTCAGGAGTTAAGAACACTTGCAGTGGATCAGGGTTCCAGTGTCAATACTCACATCAAATGGCTCATGATTAACTATATAGTTTTAGGGTGTCTGAAACCCTCTTCTGGCCTGCTTGGGCACATGAGCTCACATGGTACACATCACTCAAACAGGCACACGCATATACACATAAATATAATAAATAAATCGTTTTTAAAAACAGTATAACCATGTCTTCAGTGTGATGGCATTTCCAGTGAGGATTAGAACACCAAGGCTCTGACCTAACAGATATTAACCCCTTGATGGATTCATAATAAGATGGTATTATTGAGAGTTAGGGATGTAGGAAGTGGAAATCACTGGAGAGCACATTTCGCTCTGGTCTCTTTCTGTTCCTTTCCGGCCACCGTGAGGCCCCTTTTCTCTGCCGTGACAGATTAAAATCTTTCAAACCTTGAGCCAAAATAAACCCTTCTGACCTCAGGAATTTTGTCACAGTGACCAGAAGAAGTAAGAAATTCAGTATTTCTAAGGCTGGGTATGTTTTAAGGATGTTTTGTAAGAATCCATTCTGCTGCCGGGCAGTGATGGCGCATGCCTTTAATCCCAGCACTTGGGAGGCAGAGGCAGGCAGATCTCTGTGAGTTCAAGGCCAGCCTGGTCTACAGAGCGGGTTCCAGGACAGGCTCCGAGGCCACAGAGAAACCCTGTCTCAAAAAAAAAAAACCCAAAAAAAATCCATTATGCCATCCTTTTGTTTGCATATTTGGTGTACATGTGTGTTCGTGTTCATGCATGTTGTGTGGATGCACATGCCCATGTGTGCCTATGCATGTGGAGACTGGGCGGTGGCACTCACTGTCAGTCACTCCTCAGGTGCCGCTGTCCACCTTTGTGGTTTTTTGTTTTTGTTTTTATTTTTATTTATTTATTTATTTATTTATTAGAAACAGGTTCTCTTTCTGGTCCCAAAAAGTAGGCAAGGTACTGCTGGCCAGTGAGATCCAGGGTCTACCCCACCTCTGCCTCCCCAGTGCTGGGATTACAAGCATGTACTACCACACCTGGCTTTTTATTTATTTATTATTTGTTTGTTTTTATTTGTTTACGTGAATCCTGGGAACAAGCTCAGGTCCTTTTGATTCCAAGCCAAGTGCTTTACTGACTGAGCTGTCTCCCCAACTACTGTTTTGAATGTTTGTTCTTTGCATTGTGGTTTTCAGTAAAAAGTCAGGAAATTATCTTAAGGGTGAGCGACCTAGCAAATGCAAACACATAAGAGTACCACTTTATTAATTGTGGACATGTGGACACAGATTGCTGGAGACACTGGTGGATTGTGGGAACATTAATTCAGATTTCCCAATACACAGGACTTATCTTTTTCTCCTTATATGCCTCCTTTTAATTTTGTTTTAATTTAGTTAAAATGTAGTTATATAATTTCTTCTCTTCCCTTTCCTCCCCCAAGTCCTCTCCTCCTCCAACTCCTCCTATGCCCCTTAATCCCTCCCAAATAGGTGGTCTCTTTTTCTGATTATTATGTTTTTTATTATAAACATATTTATGATGATGATTATTGTTGTGACACACACATTTAAACACGTAAATATATAATCCAACTTCTGGAGTGGAGTCCAGGACTGATCACTTTGTCTTAAATAACCATTAGACAACTCATCCCTGGGAAAGACTAATTCTCCCCTCTCAACAGTATTTATTTGCTTATAGCCCCCTTTTCTAGCCATGGGACTCTCAAGTTTCCCCCCTTCCACATTAGAATGTCTGTTGGTTTTATCGTTGCTCGGGTCTTTTTTAGGCAGTCATATTGTTGACGTATCATGGTGTAGGTTCTCTGTCATTTCTTTTTTTTCTTTTCTTTTCTATCTCTCTGC
Source organism: Ondatra zibethicus (assembly GCA_004026605.1). Taxonomy (NCBI): domain Eukaryota; kingdom Metazoa; phylum Chordata; class Mammalia; order Rodentia; family Cricetidae; genus Ondatra; species Ondatra zibethicus. The sequence goes on along the minus strand of PVIU01013190.1, from coordinate 45,883 downwards.
GTCATTTCTAAGAGACACGTTTCACAGATTTCCTGGTCCTCTAGAGTTAATGATCTTCCTGTAATGATCTGTTTTGTCTCTTTAAGAGACAAGCCACGCCCACTCCCTCTCCTGTCTGCTGAGACAGGCTGATCTTCAGCTTCCTGCCTGAGTTCCTCCTCTTTTTCGTCTCCCTCTCAGAGGCAGCTTCTGTCTCTCCCTTCTCTCTCTCTCTCTCTCTCTCTCTCTCTCTCTCTCTCTCTCTCTCTCTCTCTCTTTCTCTTTCTTCTCTCCTCTCTCTCTCCCTCTCTGCTCTTCACCCCTTCTCCCGTCCCTTCCATCAACACTAAATAAATATTCAACCTCACTCTGCATGGCATGCCTATCCATGTCTCTGTCTCTTGCCTGCCGCTGCATGTCTCCCTACCCTGCATCAGCCACTGTTTGGGGACCTGCAGCCGCCCCTGCCTGGGACTGGCTGCTCTCAGGGCCTGCTGCCTGCCACCACATGGCCGGCTGCCACTGCTTGGGGATCTGCAGCGTTTCCCTGCCGCCGGGAATCCTGCAGCGTTTTTTAATAATCTGTATCACTTCCTTCCTCGACTTCCCCAGTGTTCCCTGTGCCTTAAGTGCAGGAGCCTGTTGTGGATGTGTCCTTTGGGGCCAGGGCCAGGAACCCCAAGGTCAGTTCTCTGCATTTTGGTCAGTTGTGGTTTTTATGATGTGGTTTTTTCCTCTGTCTGCTGCAAAGAGAAACTGCTCACGAACCAGAGCTTGTCTTTTCTAATATGTTTTGCTGTTATTACTTCCAAAGTATTTATAATTGTTGATTGAATATCTTATATCCAGCAGGATGGGGTGGTTCAATTTGTAACCTCTGCAACCTGAGCTGGAGGTCACCATGAGTTCAAGGCCTCCCTGGACCAAATGAGTTCAGACCAACTGGAGCTAGAGTGAAACCCTGTCTCAAAAAGCATGCCCCTCCCTGCCACAAAGAAAAAGCCTTACCTATTTTTCACTCTCTCCACATACAGTATTTGATATTGCCATGTGAGGCAGTCAAAACCGTAATTATTTCCTCTATGGAGAATCCAATATTCTGAATTCTGAGAAAGAGCAATATTTGATCCTTCTTACTTCTCCTGACAGTAATGATACTGATTTCCACCATCTCTCTCCCTCCACATCCTTTAGTTCTGGACACTAACCCACAGTCTCGGTCATAAGAGCTTTATCACCGAGCAAAACAACTGTACCACTGACGTGGTTTTTCCTTTCCTTTCCTTTTATTCTTTTTTCTCCTTCTCCTTCAACTCTGTAGCCCCAGCTGTCCTGGAACTCACTGTAGCCCAGGATGGCCTGAGAGATCTGCTGTCTCTGCCTCTTTTAATCTCTCTGTTGCCACAACACCTGTTTTTTCTTTTTCTAAAAGATTGGTTATGTATACAGTGTTCTGTCTGCATGTATGCCTGCAGGCCAGAAGAGGGCACCAGATCTCATGACAAGTGTTTGTGAGCCATCATGTGGTTGCTGGGAATTAACCCCAGGACCTCTGGAAAAGCAGCCGGTGCTCTTAAGCTCTGAGCCATCTCTCCAGGCTCACAACACCTGTTTTTGTTTTGTTTTAATTTTTTTTCGTTTTTCGAGACAGGGTTTCTCTATGGCTTTGGAGTCTGTCCTGGAACTAGCTCTGTAGACCAGGCTGGTCTCGAACTCACAGAGATCCGCCTGCCTCTGCCTCCCGAGTGCTGGGATTAAAAGTGTGCACCACCACTGCCCGACTTTTTTTTTTAAACCAGTTTTTCAAAGTGAATAAATTTAAGGTTTAGACAATGATCAATTTTGTTTGTTCTTTCTTGCTTGACTTCATTTAAATGGACTAATCTTGTTATCTTTTAGTTTTGAAAGGGCACACATCTCAAACAATTGAGTTTCTCAGAGGCACTTAAGAGAACTATCAGACACCAGGAACTTGTTTTCATGTTTGGGTTCACTTTTGTGTGCCCTAACCTCCATCCTCCGGAGAGCTAGAACCTTTTTTGAGATAAGGTCTTGCTGTGGTCAAACCTAGTTTCGAACTCCCAAGTCCAAGTGATTCCCCAGCCTCAGTCTCTAGAACAGCTGGGACTACAGTGCAGATCAGGTGCCAGGCTAAACCAAAGGTTTACTTCTTGTCCTTGAAGTATTCTTGAGTAACAGCCACAGCCTGAGAGTCTTCGCTGTAGTCCTTGGAACATGCACACACCCAAAACCAGTTTCTAGAGGAACCAGAACACATGAATAGACCACAAAGATTTATGAGGTATGGGGACCCACATATGTGAGCTTATTCTACCTTGACTGGGGGTCAGAGAGTTTGAGCTTAGTTTTTTTCTGGAACTAGCTCTTGTAGACCAGGCTGGCCTTGAACTCAGAGATCCGCCTGCCTCTGCCTCCCGTGTGCTGGGATTAAAGGCATGCACCACCACCGCCCGCATTACTTAGTACTTCTAGTGCCAACCATTTACTGACTTGTGGAGTCATTGGAGAGGCTGAATGGGGGACAAAGACAAAACAAGGATTCAGTAGATGTTTACAACCATGGTCCCAGGAAGTGTTCTGGTCCTGGTACAGCCTCTTCTATGAGGAATTTGGCCTTGGAGATATGCCTTGCTTTGACCAATGGGAGATTACCGTTACTGAGTCTTCTGGAGCAGTTAGGCTACGGACTCCTTCAAAATTCCAAATGTAGAATCATTATTGCTTAAGGCACATAATAAAGAGATTTTTGCTGGGCGTCTTTAATCCCAGCATTCTAAGGCAGGGGTAGGCGGATCTCTGTGAGTTCAAAACCAGCCTGGTTTACAGAGCGACCTCAGAACAGCCATGGCTAAACAAAGAAACTCTATCTTGAAAAAAAGAAAGACAGAAAAAAAGAAGAGATTTTTAAAACCTGCATTCATAGGTAAATGCAACACAGGGTTTAAGGTAAAAGGGAAGAAAACTTCACTCCCATGATAGTGAATTTTGTTTTTGTATGTCTGGGGGTACCATGATAGTCTGCAGCCAGCAAGGAAATCAGTTCAGATTGTGTCCTTGAGTAGCCTCTCGGCAGATATCAAATAAGACGTCTGAGTTTACTGTGGAACGCCCGTGCATGAGCAAACCGGCCATCGCTTAGCACCTTTCCCTGATAGTCCGGACCTGAGCTATTTCCATTATGATTTTATAGAGGACAACTCTGAGACGTGGGAAGGGCCAAGTCCGCGTACGCCCACAGGATATGAACAGTGTCTGCCTCCCCATCTCAACAGTCGGGCTGCCTCAACATGGAATCCATTAAGAAGGCACACAAGCATATAAGGAATTTCCAAATATATCTGACAAGGGCTGCTTAGGGGCGAATGGAAACCGTTAAGTACGGTGGAGTACAGAGATATAAGGAGGTTACCGTGACAACCCGCCCCGCCTTGCTCCCCTCCCCCAAAAATGAGGAAAATAATAAAACCAGTTGAAATACCACAGAACAGAAAGTCAAACAAAATTCAGTCTTTATTTATCTGGGAAATGGAGTGAATTCGTCATTGGTGTTTGAAGCCTGAGGCTGTATGTTCTCCTTAGGGAGGTGGGCTGTGTTTGGCAGGGGCTCTGATGGTTTGAAATCTAGACAATGGAGGAGAATCAGAGAATTAGTTTCCCAAGACTGTGACACCCCTTACACTGATCAGGCTGACCCACCTTGCTTTTCAATTCTCCACTGTCCTTTCTCTTGGAGACTCCATTGCTCACCTGCCTGATTTTCCAGCTGGGCTTCAGGCCGGTCACCCCAGAGCAGATGCTTGGGGTCATTGAGGAACCGCTGGCTACGCTGGCACGTCAGGCAGGTCTGTACCGTCCAGCGCTGTCCCTTCAGGCCTGGGGTTTAAGTGGGGGGAAATAAAGGGAGTGCCATGCTTCTGAGAAAAAGGTCTTGCAATTTTCTTCCACTGTCAATAGGAATTCTATCCCATCTGCATTTGGAATGCAAATTTGGCATCAATTCCTTGGGACTCTAAGATGAAGTTCAAACTCTTTTAGAGACAAGGTTTATCTGTATAGCCTTGGCCATCTGGGAACTCATTCTGCAGACCATGCTATCCTCGAATTCAGAGACCCTCCTGCCTCTGCCTCTAGAGTGCTGGGTAAAAGGCTTGCGCCACCACCGCCCTGAGCAAGGCCTAGCTTCCCTCTACAGTCTCACGTTCTTCTCCACCCTACTTACCTCAAATCCCAGCCTTCTGGACATTCATTTTCTTATATCACAGATTCTCTTTTCAAAATTCCTTATTTATATTTATTATTTATATTCTGTACATGTGTATGTGTGTGACATGCATGAGTACCGTATGTGTGGAAACAGGAGCACTGGTGTGGGTGTTATGTGTGGAGGACAGAAATCTAGTTTGGGGCGTCTCCCTTTGCTACGTTCCACCATATCTTTGTGAGACAGGGTCTCTCACTGGACCTGGAGCCAGATGTTTTCAGTTAGACTGTCTGGCCAGAAAGCAGCTAGACTCTGTGTGTCCTCACCTGGCCCCAAGGGGGCTATCACATGGGTGCTGGGTCCTCAAACTTGCATAACAAGCACCTTAGCCACTGAACCATTCTCCAGCCCCTTGACAGCAAGCAAGCTTGTGTGTGTGTGTGTGAATCCTAACCAATGTCTAGAGTTTGTTTCTGACTCTATCATGACATACCTACGTCCCTGCCACTGGTAGAAGTAACTCAGCAATCCACTCTCTTCCAATGCAAGCATTTAAAAATACTACTATAGTAGCTGTGTGTGTTGTCTCACGCTTGTAATCCCTAACACTAGGGATGCTGAGGCAGGAGATTTCAGGGCGTTGGATGCCAATTTCGGCTACAGTGACCCTTGTGTCCAAAACAGCAAAACCAAAACCAAAGAGAGGTTGTGTTTTTGTTAAAGACAGGGTCTCACTAAGCAGCCCTGGCTGGTCTGGTTTACGTAGATCAGGATGGCCTTGAACTCATGGAGACCACCTGCTTCTACCTTCCAAGCGCTGGGATTAAAGGCGTGAACTACCACAACCCACTCAGTCGGTATTACTTAACGAATCTTAGAAATTAAATAAGTAAATAGGGTTAATTTTATTTGATTAAACTACAGAGTGCCACGGAGTCCAAGCTGGTTTTGGGGACAATTCAGCTAGCGAAAGCCTCCCCCTCCAGGGGGAAGGGGCTGCTGCCCACCACGGTGCCCCTGGGGCGGCACTCACGTCTCTGGCGCTGGGTGCAGGTGAGGCCCGGGATGAGGAGAGAGGAGCAGCCGCGACAGAGCGTCCTCTTCACCGAGGGGTCCCTGGGTGAGGAGGAGAGGCAGTGGGCACCCGCTCGCCCGCGCCCCTGGTTCCTCCCGCCAGCCCGTGCCTTACTGCCGCAGGACCAGCCGCTTCGCGATGGTCTTCTCCGTGTGGCAGTAAAACCTCGCCAGTGCCTGGTTCTCCGGGTTCTGCGAGAGGACGCAGTGTGCAGCCTGGGGACAGGGAAGGCCACCCGGGTCACGCTGCGGCCGCAGCACCGGACTGCGGCCCACCGGGACCCTGCTGTCTCACCTGGTACAGAAAGCTGAGTCTCTGGAAAGCCTCCCGGTCCTTGACTGGGCCCGCCATGAGCGTCGGCCCCTCTTCCGGATGTCCCGCCCCGGGCACGCGCAAGGCCTGCTGGGAACTGTAGTTTCGGGCCCACGACCCTTTTCAGATACCAGACAATGCCACCCGCCCTATGCATTCTTCCCTGGGAGGCGGCCCTAGTTTGGTATTCCTCAAATATTTATTAGGTAGGGCCCAGCGCGGCTAAGGATCTTAAAATAGCGAAACATTTTCAGGACAAACGTATAGTCTATGTATGGAGAGGATTGTGTGTGTGCAGTAGATACCAGGCTCCTGAAGCCAAACACAGACATCTGAAACAACAAAACAGGCAATGTCTAGCTTCGCGTTATATTTTTGTTATCCTAGAACTTGGGAGGTTGAGGTAGGATTGCCATAAATTACATACGAGTCTGAACCGGCCACATGGCCAGACCCTGACTCAAAACCAAAAAGTAGAGGCTAGAGAGATGGCTCAGCAATTAAGAGCACTGGCTACTCTTCCAGAGGTCCTGAGTTCAATTACCAGCAACTACATGGTGGCTCACAACCATCTGTAATGAGAGCTGGTGCCCTTTTACCATCGTGCTGAATCGTGCTGAGATTAAAGTACACGCCTTTAATCCCAGTACTTGGGAGGCAGAGGCAGGCGGATCTCTGTGAGTTCCAGGATGGCCAGAGATACACAGAAAAACCCTGCCTCGAAAAATCAAAAATAAAATATGGTTGGAGAGATGGCTCAGGGGTTAAGAGCACTGCCTGCTCTTCCAGAGGTCCTAAATTCAATTCCCGGCAACCACATGGTGGCTCACAACCATCTGTAATGAGATCTGGTGCTCTCTTCTGGCCTGCAGGCAACCCACTGCATACATAATAAATCTTAAAAAGTGAAACAAAAAGTATTGATGCCTGTGGGACTTAAGGTGGAAAAGATTATATCATATTATGAGGGAGGAAATAGCTCTCTTCCGCTGTGACAGTACAGGCCATGTGGACAGTTTCTATGGCCTGTCTCCTCAGGACAAGTCCGGGGAGTCACAGATCTCTTCCTGTCTCCAGGCTCCTGCCAGGATAGGTGGAAAGCCAGGCTTCTAGCTCAGAGTAAGGCCATTAGCCGAAACTTATCCTGGGTGGTGGTTTCTAAGGGCCTTCAGAGTCAAATGAGAGGAGTGTGTTAAAATGAAGATTCCTAGGCCCACCCAAAACTCCATTAAGGATGGAGGGCGAGACCCAAGAACACATATTTTTCATACCCAGTGATTTTCACGTAAGACCACTGCCAAATTACCACACAAACTCAGAGGTCACATCAGTGGATCCTTTGTTCCATATTTTGACCAACCAAATTATCTTGCCACAAAGAACCACAGTCAAGGCACAAAGGTAAGAAGAGAGTGGACAAAGTCCTGTTGAGGTGGAGGAGAACCGAATGCCCCCAATACAGCTTCTCATCTCAGTCTTCTACGAAGATACCCAAGCAGCAGGAAGTCCGGATTGTTTGGTTTGGCATGCATCACATTACCTTTTGTGACAACATATGTACCCTATGGGCTGTTTATTTTGGCCTAACTTAAAATGGTTTACATTCTCTGGAAAGGGAATGTCCAAGGGTGAAGGACGGCAATGGGAGCAAAGCTGTCTGTCTGACCCTTTGCCACACAAACACCCTCTTCCACTCTGTTCTCGCGGGGTGAGAAAGACTCCATGCCCGTTCTTCCTTCTGGCTTGGACACCTGAGCCAGCGGACGAGGCAGACAACTTGGGAATATGAGGCCAGGGCTTTGGATAGACCATTCTCTTTCCTCTACTATCTGACTCCTCTCCAAGTTCCCTTGGGAAAACAGTGCGAGGGCAAACGTGTGTCCTGCAGGACTGATCCCATCTCACCTCCAGAAGGGAGGAAGGCAAGCCTACTTCTTGGAGACAACCAACTGCAGGGACAGGAACAACCAGGGTTGAGACCTGGTTCTCCTTTCTGCCCACCTTATCTTTCTCCCCAAATTCCAACCTCTGGCTAAACCTATGGGTAATGGTAACATTAACCTAAGAAGAGAAAACAAAAGAAATCCCCATCTTCTTCATTCATTTCTAGAAATATCCCTTTAGCCTCTTCCCTGATCCTCCTTCTAACTTTAATGCCCAATCTCTGCCCTCAAGTCACTCAACTTCTAGACTCATGATAGCAACTGTCAGTCATCTTTCCGACACAGAGGTATACAGATCCCTATGCGCTCCCACAAGGAACAAGGCTACTCTGAATCACAGAAGCCTTTTAAAGGTTTCTGTTTCCTGCATTTTAAGCAAGTTAAGACCCTTTCATATAGACTTTCTGTTTCTAGAAAGCCTTTTCTTTCCCAACCTGTCCTTGTGCAACAAGAAACCCGCTGGACACCAGAGATTCCGATCCCCCGGGAGCCCGTTCTCCCGCTACAGTCAGTAGGGACACTCCTCTGTGCTCTGCCACGCAGCCCAGTCCTATCTTTACTCCTTCACACAAACCATCCAGAGACCAGGTGGTTTCTCAAGACGGCTCAGGACTGGAACCACGTACACGCCAAGACATTCCAGCAGGTCCCAGTAAGGAAGACCCATCACTCTTGACCCTGCCTCACCCCAACTACGCTCCATCTCTTGTCACTCCCAGTCTGTTGGGGGCCTGATGGTAAGAGGCGCAGCATTCTTCCGACCAGCCCGAATCCCTGGGTAGAAGAGGGGCCAAAGTTTTTCAGTAAAAGTATCCGTGAACGTGAAGATATGTGAGCGGTCTGTGACGTTGTAGAAAGACAGTGTGCCAGCCTCATAGTCTAGGAAGATGCCCACCCGCTTAGGTTTCACCTTGATGTGCAAAGGGGTGAAAGGCGTGGTGGTGGCTGCGTACTTGTCCCCGTTCCACAGCCGTATTCGCCAGTAGCCGGTCTCAGGGAGAGGGGTCAGTTCGCCCTTTCTGCTCACAGAGTCCCGGCACACTCCCACTGCCCAGTGGGTCTTGTCGCCCACCTCCACCTCCCAGTAGTGTCGACCAGAGGTGAAGCCTTCAGTAGCCAAGACACAAGGGTAGAAAGTGAAACGCTGGGGTGTGTCAGGGAGGTCCCGGAGTCTTGTCTCCACAAACTTGACGCTCTTCCGATCCTCTGACAGGACGAGGTTAGGATGCGCCGTCTCAGGGTCCAGGGTCACATCCGCTGGCGGGAGAAGCCAGAGTGGGGAGCTAGATGAGGATGGGAATAGCTAAACATCCCTGCCTCGCTCTCCTAGCCTACCTACACAAAGCCTGGCCCCCGACAGGTCCCCAGAACACTGTGGGTAAGTTAACCTTCTGCTGTATGGAAAAAATGAAAGGCACTGTCTGAGGGAGGGCCAGAAAGAAGGATTCAGATCAAGTGAGCTGTGGTAGCTGGGGACAGGATGAGCATGGACTTGAGTCCTGTAAAGCAGCTTTTCACTACACGAATATTAATAATCAATGATATCCCCCTTCGCTTTCCTGGCTCACTCCCCTGACGAGTTAGGAATCCGTTAACATCTCTAGGTCCTACACAGAGCAGAACCTAAGGTTTTTTTCTCTAACTCTGTGGTTTAAGGGGAGACTGAAAGCTGGTGATGGGGCAGGTGGGATGGGCAGGAGAAAAATGCAGCCCACTGGAAGGATCTTAACCTTCCACTCCTTTGCATGCCCTATGCCAGTTTCCTTCTGGGAACAACTCACCAATTAGCTGCTTAAGGATTTTCCTTAGGGCAAAGTACTGCCGGGGGAAATTGCTGAAGTTCTTTTCCAGCTCTATAGATACTGAAGTCACCTCCATGGTCTTCACCTTCTCACATCTAGGAGGGATGGGGATAAAGAAAGCCACCATCAGGGGGCGCTCCAGCCAACTGAATATGTGAGTGGTGTCACCTTAGAGAAAGGTAAAAAAGACCAGACCCCTCTCACTTTCCTTCCTCCCTGAAGACAGCTGCTTGCCTTTATTATCCCTAAGAGCTACGTGGCTCCCTTGACAGGTCTGTATCTTGAGAATGAGCCCAAGGACTTCCCTGGAATATTCTTACATTCCATGCAAATGGACAATCACCCCTCCCCGCCACTTGTACTCCTATGCTTCCAACCCCTTCTGCCGTCCTGTTTGAACACAGCTCAACCCACAGGCACAAGCAGAATCTGGCTCCTCACTGTCACTGTACGACCAAATATGACCTGATATCAAGAGGGAGCTGAAGCATTATCACCCTCAATGGTTCATCCTTCTCCATTCTCACTCAAACACTACAGGACTTTCCCTTTCTTACTGCCTCCAAGGCATTACTAAACCCGTAGCCTCCTCTAAGTCAAGACCTAACTCAGAGAGACAGAATCACTTACTTTTCCAGGGTACTTTTCACATCCTAGAGGAAAAGAGAAAAGAAAGTAAGATTGGTCCTAGAATTCATGGGTCACGAAGGCAAAAAGGTTCTCCCTCCTCCTCAAAAGTTCTAGATCTTCCAACCAGGCACTAGGCAAACTGAGGGCCCCAAGGGACAAACTTCAGATGGACTTGTGTGTGTCTCTCATGAAATGCCCGATTTCAACCGGTGGTCATAGCAAAGCTTGATAATTAACATCACTTCCTAATGTTCCCCTACATTTGTCTTTCTTCGTCAAAGACACTGGAGGCTCCCTGAAAGGGACAGAGGTTCTATCTGCTCTTTTGTCCCCCAAATTCCAAGCACACACCTCAGCATCACTGAGAATCAGTACAGACAACTCCAGACTGGTGGCATAGGATGCTTCCCACTGTGGTCTGGACATCCCTGTCTAGCACTGGCTAATAAACACTAATGCATATCAATCCTGATTTGAGACTATTGGGAGCCAGATGACAAACACAACAAATCTCACCCTGCAGAATTTCAGGTTTAATGCAGTTAGAGTACACACACGTGGAAGGCACAGGGATAAACACCAAGCAACATACGTCACATAAATGTACAGCGAAGCTTGCCTGACTCAAATGTCAGTCATCTCATCTGAGATAAGACATGCTTCCTACAGCCTTGTCAGTATCAAGTACCTGCTTAGGGTAGATCACAGCAAACATTTTAGAGGTGGCAATGCACTACTTCACCACGTAAATACATTTTGAGTATCCTTTAAATTATGCTTCTACACCCCTGCTTTAGCACTAGGTAACTGAAGTTCTAGGACTGGAAAGTAAGGGCAACAGTATTTACAAAAACTCGAATGCACAGTTCATCACTAAGTAGAATAAACTTCTGTCTTCTGAGAAGGATTCTCTTTTGGGGGACACAAATTACATACATTAAAAAAAGATTTATTTTGGCCTGGAGGGATGGCTTAGCCATTAAAGGCTAGGCTCAAGTTCAGTTCCCAGCACCCATGGCTGTCCCTCCAGGTACTTAAAAAAAAAAAAAGATTTATTTTATGTGTATGAGTGTCTTGCTTGTGTGCACCATGTGTAAGCAATGCCTTGGAGCCCCTGGAGCTCCAGTTACAGAGTATTATAAGCTTCCACATGGGTGCTGAGAACTAAACCTGGGTCCCATCCAAGAGAAGCAAGTGCTCTTAACCACTGAGCCAACTCACTAGCTGCAGGCATATGAGGTCTATGAAGGCCATAAGGATATAAAACTTTTTGGAAGGGATGGTGGAAACCTGAGGTGCCCTACTCTAGAAAAGGCCTACAGTACACATCTGGAACAGAAATCTAGGCGAGACTGCATTTGACCCAAGGAGCTGCATCGGAGCAAAGGTCGGACCTTGAGCATCTCGAAGCCCGACTGCAGGCACTTGCCCTCCACCTCGGCAGCTAAGTGGGCCACGTCCCGACGCTTGCCCCCAAGGTGAGCAGCATTTTCTCGGAGTCTCTGCAGAATGTCCTGCTCTTCTTCTTCCAGCTGGGCAAAGAGTGCCTGCTGCTCTTCATCTAGCCTCCTGTGCAGTTCTTCAAACTCCTGCAGGATCTGCTGCCTGCGGCTCTCCACTAGTCTCTGAGAACAAGGGAGGGTGTGGTCAGGACCAGGAGGCATGAGGGAGTCTCTCCCAGACCCACCAGGCTCAGTACAGACTTCCTTGTCACTGGGAAGACTCTAGCAGTATTCTTGATTTTCTTCCTGTAAGGAGTACTGTACTGAAACCTGCACACTCCCAACAGAGGACTTACTAGTGCAAATCAGTGGGAAGATTTAAAACAATCAACACTTGACTTTTTTTTTGGTTTTTCGAGACAGGATTGTGTAACAGTCCTAGCTGTCCTGGAACTAGCTCTTGTAGACCAGGCTGGCCTTGAACTCACAGGGCTTCACCTGCCTCTGCCTCCTGAGTGCTAGGATTAAAGGCGTGCGCCACCACGGCCCAGCTATTAACACTTGACTTTTTAAAACCTAAATTAACCTTTTATATTTTAATAAAATACATTCAAGATTCAAGAACTCAATGATGTGATGATATCTACTGTTACTTTTGCTGTTTTCTTCTCTGATGTTTCGCTTACAGTTTGTTAAAGTACAAATATTAGAAAACCAAAGATTTCCATCATTAATAACTGTGGCACATTAACCTGATAAAGAGAACAGAGGAAACTATCAGAATCAGTAACAGTTTAATGAGTTGATGCAAAGTTTGTATTTCAATTTCAGGGATGAACTTATTTTGGTTGCTGTTTCTATTTTTTTTTTCCCAAATAGGATCTTGTAATATAGCACAAACTGGCCTTGAACTTGGGATCCTCCTGCCTAACAGTTGAAGTCACTTCTGATGGGTGAGAATTCCTGGGAGGGAGCTGTGTCTGCAAAGGGTAACGCGGTGACGTGGAGAGAAGCTGGACTTCTGCAGGCCCGGAGCCTACTTACATTTTATCTTGGGCTATCTTTAGCCTCCTACATAGCCTTTTCCGTGCCCACCTCTGTGCTGGACCTAATAGCCTGTGATTAACAGATAAAACACGTATTAATTTAATAAATCCCTAATTTTCACTAGCAAAGACTAAATGTCAGACAGCATCTAAGGCCTATAGCTGAGACTGCTCTACTTGGCTGTAACTACCTATTTCATGTTTCTACCAATAGTCTTGAGAACTGCCCTGCTTTATGGCCTTCTTAGTTCTGTTCTATAAAAACTTCATGAAACTGATTCTAAGTTGAAACATGGAATTTGGAGTACCTAAATCTGTGTTTCAATACCAAGATTGCTCATATTTGGCTCCAGAATAAATTCTTATTCCCTTTGAGAGAGATGGGAATTGTTCTTTGTGTTGATAGAAAATAGGTTTTTCCCATCCAAGGATCATGTTCCAGATACTTTTTAGTAAATCAGTTGCTTAAAATTTGAAACATGCTCTTGATAGCAGCACAGACTTTTAATTCTAACAAAGCACCCTCGAGTTTGAGAGTATAGGACTCAAACAGCAGCCAGACCACTTTCTGAGGGTTGTCAGCTCATCCTCCCTCTATGCCTTCCTATAAGTGACCTCCCCAGTGAAGGAGTCCCAAGTCCTTGACTGACAGGGACCGAGAATCGGTGCTCAGGCTGAAGAATGGCTGGGAGAGCTGCAGCTACTCCGCAGACAATACCTAAGCTTTCACGACAGGGAGGCAACGGAGCGGGATGCATTCTCACCTTTGTCCTGAATACAGATTCTCAGTGTGCGTGTGTTAGAAGCAGGTGTGCTGAATTAGGCTCATGAGGAATCTTTTAGGGGCCAGGGAGGTGGCTCAGTGGTTAGGAGTGCTTGCTTCCCTTCAGAGGACTTAAGCTCGGTCCCCAGCACTCACACTGGGCAGCCTGAAGCAGCCTGTAACGCGAGGGGATCTGATTTGTACTCTTCTAGTCTGACAGAATGTGTACATGGGTGTGCATGCACATACACATAACACACACATATATGTACACAAATAAATCTTAAAAAACCCACTATATTTTGTTTTCTTAGACTTTACCACATGTCACCAAGCTGCTTGTGGTGTTTAACTCACATCTGCCTCAGAATGAACCCATATTTATTTCACTTGATAACGTTACATACAGTTGCAAGCATATAACCACACTATAGTGTCTTTTCACATATCAGATTTTATTAGAAATTACTTCTAGTTGGGAGCAGTGTGCATACCTTTAATTTCAGTACTCAGAAGGCAGAGGTAGACAGAGCTCTATGAGTTCAAGGCCAGCCACAACTACTCAGTGAAGCTCTGCTCCATCACTAACTAACTAACTAAGTATCACTCTATATTGTTACTGGATACGACAGTATCTTTAAAATTATATAGGTAAGTTGTCTTATCTGAACTTTTTTGTTAAAATTTTGATTATAGCTACTTATAAATTCCATCCCCACCCAGGAGATATCATCTTACTACACAGCCCAGGCTGGCCTGTGCTGGCTATGAACTTGTGATAGGAGCTTGTAATATTACTGCTCCAGCCTCCTCTGTGATTACAGGTGCGTACCATCCATGGCCAGTTCATAAACTTAATATTTTTTGTCTTCTGTGTTGGTGAAATGATGCCATACCCTCAGTTCTTATGCACCTTTTAAAATTTTAATTTTTTTTAAAAACAAGGTCTTACTGTAGTCTTGGCTTTCTGAGAATTGGGATTATTGTATGTATTGCTTTTATAAATTGTCTTTATAATTTGAAAGTTTTTAATTTACTTTTATTTCATGGGCATTGGTGTTTTGCCTTCATGTATGTCTATGTGAGGATGTAGGATCCTCTGGAACTGGATTTACAGATAGTTGTGATCTGCCAATGGGTGTTGGGAATTGAACCTGGGTCCTCTGGAAGAGCAGCCAGTGCTCCTAACTGATGAGCCATCTCTCTGGGCCCCTACAAACTGTTTTAAAGGGGTTACTGAGTCTAATTCTGGAGGCTGAGGTGAGAGGGAAGCAAATCAGGAAAGGGGCAGGGGACAAATGCAAACAGCCATAAAAGGAATGTTTTGAATTGCAGTTTTAAAGACCACTAAAATGAAAAAATTATAATTAAAGACAACAGCTATACTTTGGTTCAAATATTATCATGGTCTGAAGGAGAAATACCCTCCATTGGTTCAAGTATCTGAACACTCGGCCCCCAGGTGGTAGCTCTTGGGATCTTTGCAACAGTTATGGAACCTTTAGGAGGTGGAGCTTTGCTGGAGGAAGTATGTCACTAGGGGCAGGCTTTGAGAGTTTACAGTCTTACCTTACTTCCTGTGTATGGATGAAAATCTGATTTGCCAGCTTCCTGTTCTTGCTGCTACACTGCCTTCCCTGCAATTATAGACTCTTTCCCTCTGGAACTGCAAGCTAAAATAAAACTTCATCCTTTAGTTACTTTTGGTCAAGGTATTTTACCAAGAACTCCACAGCTGAAGGCTGAGGAAGGAAAAGGCATTCTGGGAATGAATCAGCATTACTTTAGATTACTTAATTACAAGAATGTAGTTCTAAGCCAAATGTTATGGTGCACGCTTTTATTCCAAGCACCTGGGAGGCAGAAGCAGGTGGACCTTTGTGAGTTCAAAGCCAACTTGGTCTACATAGTGAGTTCCAGGCCAGCCAAGGCTATACAGTGAGACTCTCTCAAACAAACAAAACAGAATGTGGTTCTGTGGGGCTGCAGAGTTTAAGAACATTGGCTGTTTGTTCTTCCAGAGGACCTGAGCTCAATTCCCAGCACCCACATGGCACTTGGAACCATTGGTAACTCCAGTTCTGGGGGATCTGAGGCCCTCTTCTGCTCTCTTTGGGCAACAGGCAGGGATTTGGTCCACAGACGTACACATAGGCAAAATACACATACATATAAAATAAAAAAAAGAATAATTAAAAGTAATTAAAAACAAACAAAAGGTCACTGGGCAGTTCTGGGAGCTCTTGCTCAACCCCTCCCTCCCTCCTGGTGAACTTCCCAAATCCCCTCTCCTCCAGCCTCTCTAAGAAGGCTGTATTCTTAGGAGATCCTCTTTCCTTGCTTGGGGGTGGGAGGAGGAGAATACTGGGCAAGGACTCCCTGGACTTAGCAGAGGTAAGATGTTCTGTCTGCTTATTTAAAAAGTATTTATTATTGTATGTACAGTGTGCGTACACACAATGAGTATGTGAACATGTAGGCCACGATGCACATGTGGAACTCAGATGTCAACTCTGTGGGTTCATTTTTACCTTTCTACCTTCATGTGGGCTTCAAGTCCTGATGCTTGCAGAGCAAGCAGCTTTACCCACTGAGTCATCTCACCAGCTCATTCATGTCCTATATCCTTCTCAGTACTTAATGCATGATAAGTAATTTAAGTATAGGGTTTAGTGACAAATACCTAATGAAATATCATTTTGAGAGAACAGCAGTTTTCCAATTAACTGATAGATTAATTAAGGTGTTGTTGATTTGCTCATAGGCAAACACCCAGCCCAGCAGTGGAAGCAATAGGTTGCCTGCTCTACCTTGAGCTCCCCCGGTTTCTTTTCTTCGGAGGTTTTGCAGGAAGTGATCTCCTGCAGCTTCTGTTCCAGGGGCTCCAGGCACTTCTGCAGTTTCTCCTGAAGGTTGGGAGAGAGCAGGAGAGGAGACATTTGGAATTAGTGGATACATCCATCCCTTCAGAGCTTAACCCATTTATGGGCAATGGTGAACGGCCATCTAGGAACCAAATGCAGGTGATCTGCCAGACTGGTTCTACGACCATGGTGCCTTCCCTACTCCTAAACCATTTGATTTCTGCTCTCTCATCACTTCTTGACCAAACTCCCTTCCCTGCCTGGAACTGGGCCTTTTATAGACCCCTTCCCTGCCATCAGCTTGTGCCCATCATGTCTGAGGCACTCCTGACTTTCCTCCCCCGAATCTAGTAGCCTAGCTGTTATCACCTGTTTCCTTTCCCTGTTGTCTTACAGACAACTGCCTACTACATTCAGTTACTTGATTTATTCTTTTCTTTTTGGTTTATGTTGGTGGTGCTGAGAATTCATGCAGGGTGTGTACACCAAGAACAGTCTCCTCCCAGGTTACACCCTCCTCCAGCCAGAAGCTACCTTTTATACCTCGATAACCTTTACTGATTTGTTTATTGTTGTTTCACGGTAAGGTATCCAGCAGCCTGGCCTGGCTACAAACCACGGATGACCTCACCTCCCATTTGCCTGCTGCCTCTACCTTTGGAGTGTTGGGATTGTAAGTATGTATCACCGTGTCTGTCTTTGGAGTGTTGGGATTGTAAGTATGTATCACCGTGTCTGTCTTTAGAGTGTTGGGATTGTAAGTGTGTATCATCGTGCCTGTCTTTGGAGTGGTGGGATTGTAAGTGTGTATCACCATGCCTGTCTTTGGAGTGTTGGGATTGTAAGTATGTATCACCGTGTCTGTCTTTAGAGTGTTGGGATTGTAAGTATGTATCACCGTGTCTGTCTTTAGAGTGTTGGGATTGTAAGTGTGTATCATCGTGCCTGTCTTTGGAGTGGTGGGATTGTAAGTGTGTATCACCGTGCCTGTCTTTGGAGTGGTGGGATTGTAAGTGTGTATCACCATGCCTGTCTTTGGAGTGTTGGGATTGTAAGTATGTATCACCGTGTCTGTCTTTGGAGTGTTGGGATTGTAAGTGTGTATCACCGTGCCTGTCTTTGGAGTGGTGGGATTGTAAGTGTGTATCACCATGCCTGTCTTGATATCCTTTTGTCACCTGGGCTTCCATTCAGATCTAACCACTTATAGACAAAATAAAACCTGGCTTTAAATTACCTTAAATATGTTTTCAAGATTTTGTTAATTGAGCAGAATAAATGAAAATTCTAGACAGTACCATCTTTGATTTTTATGACTGAAACAGTTACCCCGTGCCCTCGCTGTCACGTTACTCGTTACATGGACAAGACACAGGCTGGTTCAGCTTAGTCTGCTGGATTTATCAGCCTAATGTAATGTTAGCTATTTCCAACAAATAGGGAAAACCACCCTGAATGAACAGGCAGAAATGAAGAAATCAATATACTTTTCAGTTCTTCTAAACTATTTTTCAGATTCTTATGTGGTTTCACTCATTTATTTAAAATCTGATAGATGGCTTGGCTGTGGTGGCGCATGCCTTTAATCCCAGCACTTGGGAGGCAGAGGCAGGTGGATCTCTGTGAGTTCGGGGCCAGCCTGGTTTACAGATTGAGTTCCAGGACAGACTCCAAAAGCTACATAGAGAAACCCTGTCTTGAAAAAAACCAAAAACTAAAGAAAACAAAAACAAAAAAAAAATTCTGATATATTCCAAAACCATACATACCAATACTCTGAAGACTCAATTGTTTTGCAATAAGTCACAGAAATTTTTGGGTACTCCTCACTGTTCTTGTGGAGGACAGTTGACCAGATGCACTGAATACCCATGTATATAGTTCTGAGGAGAACATAGAGGAACAGAGACAGCCTTGCCTCAGGAGCTTAAACCCCTCTACTCGGAGAGTATGTATTCTGTTTCCCCACACTGGCGTCATGTGTCTGGCTGCCCACCTTATACTCCTGTGTAGCGTCATCCAGTGGCACGACGGTATGGGCCCGGTGGGTATGGGAAATGGCACATATCAAACACACAGCCTCCTGGTCTTCATAGCAGAAGAGGCTCAGGGCCTCGTGGTGCTGGGAGCAGAGGCTCTCATCCCTGATCTTCCGCTTGACCGCCTGCAGCTGCTTGGCGATTTCCACCATGCTGCCCAGTTGTCGGTTGGGCCGGAGACTTCGGTATCGCGATGTCTTCCGACAGACCGGGCAAGGAAAGTCCCGCTCCAGGTCCTCCCACCAGCGGGTAATGCACGCTTTGCAGAAGTTGTGCCCGCATTCGATGATAACTGGCTCCTTCAGATACTCCAGGCACACAGAACAACTTGCCTCCACTTGCAGGTTCTCCAGGGCGGCAGCTGTGGAGGCTGCAGAGGCTCCAGCCTCTATCAGACTTGTCTCTGCCATTATTTAACTTGGTGATAGGGAGAAAGAAAAGAAAGATATTCGTTAAAGGGTTACCGTTTTTTGGGTTTTTTTTTTTTTTGCACTCCTATCCTGACGTCAGCTCCCACTGAGCCATAACTCCAGGCTGAGCCCAATCTTGGTATTTTCCCATCTCTTCCAGTAGACTCACCTGTTGCTATTTACGGTATTTGTGACTTCTAGTCAATTCACTTGCTTTTTCTGATTCAGCAAACAAAAGCAGTCCTTAGTATCTCTTTCACCTCTATTTTCTCACTACAATCAGAAGCTTCCTTTAACTCTAAGTTGACAGATTTTTCTAAAGATGAAAAAGAGCCTGTTGTGGTGGCTTAGCTCCAGAACCTCAGGATTTCTGAGGTCAAGGCGGGGAACTGTCATCAGTTGAAGGCCAGCCTGGGCTATACAGTGAGTTCTAGGCAAGCCTGAATGACCCAGATTTCTACAGGGAGGGAAGGCTGCAAAGTGAGATTGGTCGCTCACTGTGAGGCAGGAGGATCAAATATAAGGATGAGGCTAGCCCGGGCTACTGTAGAGTAAGATCCTGTTTGATTTTTTTTTTTTTTAAATGGAGCTTTGGCTAGCAGTCTTGGAACTCGTTATTACTATTACTCTTTAAAAGAACTTCGTACATAAGCATCGCACCTACATTAAAAAAAAAACTTCTTAAAATACATTTCAACTGTCAGAGAATACTATTGAGCAAAGGGCATAACTTTTCTGAAGAGACTTGGTAAGTCCATTCTAAACATTCAGCGGCGAGTTTAGTCTTTCAAAGTCTCTACTGATAATTAATTCCGCGGATATTCGGTGGATCGGCTAGGAATTAAAAGAAGGAAATTTGCCAGGTGTGGTGGTGGCTCATGCTTATAATCCCAGCACTAGGGAAGTGAGGGCAGGAGTATCAGGAACTCAAGGCCTGACTTAATTATACAGAAAGCTTTTGGAGGAAAGAAATTCAGATGCAGATTAAGATCAATCTTCTCTACCCATTAGAATGTAATTTTGACTAAGTGCCCTCCCCAATCTTTTTTTTTGGGGGGGGGGTTCGAGACAGGGTTTCTTGGTAGTCTGTCCTGGAACTAGCTCCTGTAGACCAGGCTGGCCTTGAACTCACAAACTCACAGAGCTCCGGCTGCCCCTGCCTCTCGAGTGCTGGAATTAAAGGCGTGCATCACCACCACCGTCCGGCTCCCCTACCCAATCTTACAGACATTAGATAGCATCCTCACCTAAATGAATTTAATTATATGCACACTTAAGGGGCCAGGACTTATCTAAGTGGCAAATAAGTGGTGTGAAAGAGAAATGGGCTCTGGGTTAGTGAAGAACAAGAGGATTTGGAGCTGGGGGTGGTGGTGATGATGGAGAGGGCAGCCAGACCATGGCCTTGTGCTCCTCTGGTTTGGTCCTTCCTCTCTCTCCATTACTCTCAGTAGTAGTACTAACTTCAGAGGTGTCCGCCTTCTGTCTTTTTAATCACCGCCTTAGGCGGCCCTCTCGAGCACCGGCCACTGCTCTGTCCCACCCGGTCTCCATCTTCTCCTGCCCTATCGGGAGCATGAGGACCAGAGTGAGGGGGCGCATGTCGTGGTTGGCAGGGAGGAAGGGATGCGTGTCTAAGTGAGGGAGAGGTGTGACGTGAAGGTGGGATGCCCGCTGCCAGGTCGCAGTCCAGACCCCCGCGGTGACTGCGTCAGCTTCACCCGGGGAGACCAGAGGCGGCAGGACAGGGGGAAACGGCGGGGTAGCCAAGCAACGCCGGACGCGCTGACGTCGCCGGGGCGGCAAACGTCCTCCGGGCCCGAGGCGGGCGGAGGCAGCTGTGGTTGCACGCCGGGCAGCTGACGCGCTCGTCGGGGCGGAGGGCCGCGGCGTGAGGAGCCGGCTGGGCAGGGGCGGGTTCCAGGCCCCGCGCGGCGGCGGCGGCGGCGCGGCACCTACCTACCTTCCCGGCTCCGGGTCCCGGAGTGCCCGGCGCGGAGACGCCGGAGCACTGCCTCCCTCCTTCCTCCTCCTCCCCTCACCCCCGCCCCGCGGCGCGACACACAATACTCGCCGGAAGCGGAAGCGGCGGTGCCGCGGCTGGTGGAAGGCAACGGCGCGGCACTGAGCCGGCTCGCGGCGCCGGGACCTACACCGGGGCCGCCGCGGGTGGCGGCAGAGGGCCGGAGGTGAGGGCCCGCGCGCCTAGGGAAGGGCGGGAGGGGACCCGTCGCGTCGGGTGGCTGCGGTGCTGGCGTCCAGGTGACCCGAGCGGTCCCCGGGAGACCGAGGGCCGCGCATGCGCGTGGCGGGACGCCGAAGCCCATGGCCGGCTGCTCGTCCCTGCGGGCGAAGCCTCGGTGTCACCTCGCCGGCGCCGGGGTCTCAGGCTGCTCCCCGGTGGGGCTGGGCGCCGCAGAGGCCGGGGTGACTACGGATTATGGGCTTTGGGTCTCACTGTCCCGGTCTCTGGGTCAGTTTGGGGAGAGGGTGGCTGTTGCAGGCGGCGGCGGCGGATTACGTGGCTGACCTGAGAAGCTGAGCTGGCACGTCACTTCCGACTGGCTGGGGGTTTTAGCAATGGTCAAGGAGTAGGTGAGTTGCTTAGGCTGCAGACCGAGGTGCGCCTTAGGCTCTCCTTCTGGTTGGCTAACGTTCACGAAATGCTTCCCCCTTGGTGGAGCAGAACTGGGCTGGTCCGGTGGTTTGCGGCTCACGCTTCTGTCCTCTGCTTCTCGGGTGCTGGACGGACCAAATCCAAGTAAACACTGGGTGAGAACCAAAGCCAGTCTCTTTGGCTTACGTTTCCACGGGAGAGCAGATAGCGCTTGTGGATAGTCTCCCTGTTTTTGGGAGTGTCACAAATCTGGCGGTGCTGATAATTTTTTTTTGGAAGGGAGTGAATTAATGGGGAGGGGAAGTCTGATGGTACAGATGTCATGGACTCAGGAGGAGTTAGTGCTAGGATGCATATTTACACTACCGGTAGCGCAGGTAGCTTGTCCCTCTGTCGTGAGACAGACCTTTTCTGGGGAGATAAACAGGTAGGGCACCTATACATACCGAAGTATGTGTATCTCTGAAGTCTGGTTTGGTGAAGCGTGAGTTTTACTGGGGTTATTTAGAGGAATATGGGTGAGGGGTTACTTGCAGAAATGACTCAAAGACACAACACAGTGTCGCCAAAATCCACCCCAACATGGCTCCCAAAGCTAGAAACCTGGAGTACACTCCACAGCTCAGAAGGTTGGAGAGTGTCCTTTCCTGGTGGCTCAGTGGGTCTGAGCATCTTCCAGCCTGTTCAGCTTGTTCTTATTAATTCTAGGCGTTATTTGCTTCTGCTGGGCTTGTCTGAGAGAGGCCCTCAACAGTCTCTACTGTTTAATATACTCATGGGGAACGGATTTGGGGAATCTAGTCAGTTTCAGAGACGTTTACTTTGTCTACTTCATGTCTCTTTAGAACAGCCTGTTTTGCCTCTGTAAGCCTAGTCTTAGGAAGTTTCCCTCCTGGATGCAAGGTTTTAATCTCAGAAACTGCGACATAGCACCCTACCTACTTCCTGCAACAACTGGCATGCGTCACATTGAGTGGATTTTAATGGGTGCCCTCCTTTCAGAGGAAGTGGTCCGTGGTTCCTGTACGTTTTGAGATGGTTTACAAACACCATGCAGGTGGTTTTGTTTCGTTTGAGATAGCATTTTGTGTGGTTCAGGCTACACCTGAGCTCACTAAGTAGCTGAGGACAACTTTCAACTCGATCCTCCTGCTTCAGAGTGCTAGAATCTACCACAGCTAGCAAGCCTATTTAACCCTCATACTTAGGTGGTTAAAGATTTAGAACTAGAAGCAGTGCGGTGGTGGTGCACGCCTTTACCCCCAGCACTTGGGAGGCAGAGGCGGGTGGATCTCTATGAGTCTACAAGATCCTGGTCTACAAGAGTTAGTTCCAGGACAGGCTCAAAGGCTACAGAGCCTTGGGGAGGGGGAGGGGGGGACCACGAATGGCAAATACAAGTCTACTTTAAAAAACTAACTTTACTGCTTTTTTTGTTTTGTTAGTTTTTGCTTTTTTGCTTCCCTTTTATGGTAGCCCATGACTTTAAGAGTAAATTTGATAATTATTAATTTCCCTTCGCTTCATTGCTGTCACGTTTGGCCATTAGGGATGATAAACTGCAGCAGTTGTTACAGTTCACGAACATCTTGTTTCTAACATAAGGTAGTTTGAAGGCCATTAACTCACCTTCTGCCATTGCCCCTTAAACATGTCCCAGTGTGGCCTTTTCCACTACGGTACCCTTTCTGCCATGAGGACTCGTGCCCCCCCTTAGTCTTGTGTCTTGGGAATTTTCTCTGGTCACCCGCCCTCCCCCTGTCTTTCTTTTGAGTGCCCTTTGAGGTATGAAGAAAAGGGAAATAGGTTTGAATTACCATTACATGAGTGAATCTCAGAAGTTCTGTACTTAATATAACAACAGTTCATAAGGGATGCACAATTAATATAAGCTCAGGTTCAGAAATTGGAGTTCAGCCTGAAGATCTGAAAAGCAAAACATCTCTTAACCTCTTTCTCAGTCTGAAATGATGATCTTGCTTCCAGGAATCTCAGAATGCGACTGTTCAGAGCTGTTTCCTCCCGTTTTATGACTCTCCAGGGCTGGGATTAAAGGCGTGTACCACCTGATTTCTATGGCAACTTGCTGCGGACAGTGGTTTTACCCTGTAAAGATTTATTTCTAGTACTTGTTTAATAGAATGCTGATTGGTCAGTAGCCAGGCAGGAAGTGAGACACGGCAACCAGGCAGGAAGTAAGGCGGGGCAATGAGAACAGAATTCTGGGAATTCTGCAGATGTGTAGAGAACACAAGATGTGACTCATTTGCTGAAAAAGGTACCAAGCCATGTGGCTAACACAGACAAGAATAATGGGTTAATGTAAGATGTGAGAATTAGTTAATAAGAAGCCTGAGCTATTAGGCCAACCAGTTTATGATTAATGTAGACCTCTGTGTGTTTATTTGGGACTAAACGGCGTGGAATCTGATGGGACAGAAACCCCAGGAACAGCAACTAGTGTGGCTACTGGGATTAAAGGTGTGTGTTCCCATAACCTGGTCTGTAAGGCTGACCAGTTTTACTCTCAGATCTTCAGGCAGCCTTTATTTATTAAAATATAATTGAAATGCCACTGTACATAAGCAATTTGTAAGTAATACTAGTGCCCTGTTTTCTTTCCTTTTTTCTTTTTTCTTTTTTTTTCTAGACAGGGTTTCTCTGTAGCTTTGGAGCCTGTCCTGGAACTAGCTCTTGTAGACCAGGGCCTTGAACTCACAAAGATCCACCTGCCTCTGCCTCCCGAGTGCTGGGATTAAAAGGCGTGCGCCACCACCACCACCCAGCGCTTCTCAGATTTTGTAAGAGCTGGGGTTATTCTACTGTGACAAGCAAGGTGATTGATAGAACTATGTTTCTGCATCAACTGAGTCTTCATCTCACAAAAGATGTCTCCTTAGCAAGCCAGGCATGGTGGTGCGTGCCTTGAATTCCAGCAATCAAGATGCTGATGCAGAAGGGTCACTGTGATGCCAGCAAGGCTGTATCTTTAAGGAAAAAAATGTCCTTCCCCATGGCATATAATGGTGTTTATTGGCTTTTTTTTTAAGTGGTGCACGCCTTTATTAACGTAACTTGGGAGGCAGAGGTAGGTGGGCTGCTGTGATTTCAAGGCTGACCTGGTCTACAAAGTGAATTTCTGGTCAAGCCACGAATGTTTCACAGAGAAATCCTATCTGGAAACAAAAACAACAACAACAACATCTAACAGGACTGACTGCAGCATTCTGATGCGGGGAACTGATCAAGCTGAGGCGGGCTCTTCCCTGTTTTCCCAACAGTCCCATGAAATGTGATGGGTTTTTGTGTTCCAGTCCAGAGTGTGTAGGATCCCAGCCTGGCCTCAGGATGGGCATTACAGCAAGTGCATTCACTGAGGCAGCGGCTTCCTCCAGGCTGAACCCAGAGCCTTCACCCACAGAAGAGGCACTCGCTGGATCCAGAATGCTCTGGTCACTTTTCTCACCCTGCTCCTGATGTGTGGTCGACATGGTGGCAGAGCTCAGAGCACCCTTCATTACCTCCTTCAATGTCACAGCTGTCTGCACCTTGAAAGCTACTGCATCCACACAGGATGCCATCTAGAGCCAATTTTCACAAATAATTCTCCTTTCTGATAGCAAATTCAGAATAAACTTGGGCACATGTCAGATTTTTCAGCTGATGGGCCTTTTTCATCTTGTCCTCATCAGCCTTGGAGTTTCTTTCTGCCTCTTTGGCCACTTTCATTAAGTTCATCACTTTTTCCTTCAATTGGGACAAAGCATCAAAATGAAAATGGGAGCTATAGCCCTGCCCTGAGGTGTGGTCAGCGTGGTAGCAGAGCTCAGAGCAACCTTCCTTACCTCCGAGACAGCTGGTCCTCCTGGCTGGGCACAGGGATATGAGATGGGGAATGACCAGTCAGTGGAGTGTCAGGAGACATATGTATTGAATAAGTGTGTTGTCTTTATGGGCATGGTTTGTGGTATTCTAAAGTAAATTTGCTATTAGCAGCAAAAATCACAGATTACAGTTTATCTAATAATAAAATAAAAATTTTTTAATGTAATAATAAAATAAAAAGTTTTCATGTAATAATAAAACGTTTTATTTTTGTTTTTTGAGACAGGTTTCTCTGTGTAACAGTCCTGGTTGTCCTGGAACTCACTCAGTAGACCCGGCTGGCCTCAAACTCACAGAGATCCGCCTGCCTCTGCCTCCCAAGTGCTTGGGTTAAAGGTGTGTGCTACTAAGTCCAGCAATAAAATGTTTTAAATGGTACCAAAATTACCAGAATGTGACATAGACATTGAAGGTATCATGTGCTATTGGAAAAGTGGCTTTAATAGACTTACTTGATGCAGGATCTGTAAAAACAAACAGCACCCGTGCATGCAATAGAGTGAAAGCCCCACAGCAGGAGAGATGCCTGCGCTGCTCAGTGACTGGTCAGCGTGCTACACCACCCTTTTTAGTAGCTTTAACCATGGAGCTTCAGAGCAAGTGTTCTTGCTCAGTCCTCACACTGAGCTCCTGGCCTGGGCTGTTCCCTATTTCCCCAGCCCTCCTACTCCCTGCAGCAACACAAGTACATGGCTTAGAAGTTGTAAATGGTCATATTTTCCAGCCAAGGAAAAATCTAAATTAGACTCTTTCATAAATTCTTGAGGCTGCATATAAGCCAGTGTTAGGGTTGCTTGGGCTGGGGGTGGGGGACAGGAAGAGGAGCAGCTGAGTAGACAGAAGAATGGCAGGAACTCATGTCAGGTGATGGGTGGCTGTCAGAGCCTCCTTTGCTAACTCCGGAATTCAGTTCCTTCATAAAGGCTGCAGAAAGAACAGTTGGCTGGGAAGTCCTGGAAGGAAGCTAAGAAGTGAGCCTAGATGAAAGTCGGTGCCTAAGACTGGAGACTGTGCAGGCAATGCCTGACAAAAACACCTGCTGCTGTCAAGAAAAAGGAACATCTGGGGGGGATGGGCCAAGACAGGAATAAGAAACACAGACGTTGGGGGCTGAAGGTTAAAACTAGGGTGCCCTGCCACATGCTGTCTTCACTGTGTATGGTCCTACAAACAGGATGAGGCGTGGGGTCATAGCAGGGACCCTGTGATCAGGTTCGGGTGGAAGAAGCAAAGATGACCCAGGTGAAGTCTACAGTGGCTGAGCACCAGATGGGCCACAGCCCCATCCGTGTTTAGATCCCCAGTCTTCTCTCCCAACCTGAAACAGACCCATACAGCAGAGGTAGATTCTGGAATGTTCTCAAATTTTATTTCCTCTCCCAAGTTTGAAGCAACTTGCTGTACCCTAAGCCATGAACCAACCCTGGGGTAAGAATTCCAACAGATTCATATCTAGATGCTGTTCTAGACAGGGATGGAGAATCCTAATCCCAGCTTGAACAGACTCACATTTTGCTGACAGAATCTCACACAGATGGACATAGTCAGATGCCAGTTGCAGAAAGAGAAGTCAGGGGCTCCTCATTACGTAGTATGTTGTGTATGTGTTCACCTTTGTATGGCTCAGTTGCAGTGTCATGCTGTAGAGGAATTCATGAAAAACACAGGTCACTGCATATTAGTCCACCTGCGTTCCAGACCCAGAAACCCACAACACGGGCCTGCCCCTGCCACTCTTGGCTCTGACTTCAGGTTCTCCTGTTTTAGAATTTAGACGCCCTGAACGCCCACAGGAGATGGAGGGCTCCTGTCTACACTGCTGCCAGGGTCTTAGCTGGCCATTCCAAACTTAGAGGTGCCCTGATCACAGCTGCCACTTCTGCTTGTAGAAAACGAGGTGAGAGGTCATGGACATGGGCCACGACAGCCTGAAAGAGCCAGCAAATCCTGGGACATGGGGAAGTAGCTTGAACTTCACGCAGACCAACACACCGCAGGGCTGGATAAAGCAACAAACAGGAAGGCTCAGCTGCCCTCTTAGAGGTCAGTGTCTCCAGAAGGCTCTGACCTGTAGGTGCTGGGAGCCAGGTCCTCAGGGCCACAGTCGTCTTGGCACAAACTTCTCATGGGCTTTTAGTTCCCTCAGGAGCACACCCCACAGGTGCTCAGTGTGTAGAGGCCTTGCTTTGCAAGGCTGAGGACCTGGGTTTGATCTCCAGAACCCACATAAACGTAGGAGGCGAGAACTAACCCTACAAAGTTGTCATTTGACCTATACACGCATAGCGTGGCACACACAAACATACACCATGCATATTCACAATAAGAAACAGACCCCAATCTTCTCACCTTTCCTCCTTGGTAACTTTCTCCACACCACAGCAATGACCACAGCTCCAAGGAGAACCAGGCCAGCAGTGACCCCCACAATGGGGTCCATGTGCTGAGGAGGTGGAGCTGGGAAAGGAAAGGGAGGGGCTTGGCTCTACTCAGGGTCTCCAGAGGGCTCCTGTTTTCCTTGACAGCCTGCCCCTCCTTACCCCATCTCAGGGTCAGAGGCTCAGGCAGCCCCTCATGGTACACATGGCATGTGTATCTCTGCTCCTCCCCAGAAGGCACCACCACAGCTGCCCACTTCTGGAAGGTTCCATCCCCTGCAGGCCTGGTCTCCACAAGGTCCATGTCCTGGGTCTGTTCCTTCCCATCTCTCTGCCAGGTCAGGGTGATGTCAGCAGGGTAGAAGCCCAGGGCCCAGCACCTCAGGGTGATGTCGCCTTCAGGTCTGGGATGATGGGTCACACGTGTCTTTGGGGGATCTGAGAATTCAGAGGTTCAGAGACTGCATTACCTTCACTGAAATAGTGGGCTCATGTGACCATCAGAACAGACAGGACACTCGAGGTGGGAAAGGAGTCACAATACCCAGGCTTCTAGGTTACTCTCTACCTTGGAAAATCCTACAGTCAGTTCGAGCCAGCCCAGGGTGAGAGGCTCCAAGTCTCTGAAAGGGGCATTGGCTTCTGACCTGGGGGGAGGCTGAGTGACTCAGAAAAGCTTGACCAGATTTCCAAAGACACTGGAGTTGGGGCGGAAAACAGAGTCTCGAAATAATGTCCAAGGCTGCCGGAGGGTGGTCAGTTATTGCAGGATCTGACTTCTCTGCATCCCGGGGAGCAAGACAGCTTTAATTGTCCAGAGAGAACCCAAGAAGGTTCACCGGGGCTAGCTCAGAAGGGAGGGAGGTGACCTTGCAGGAGACCCGAAGCAGGAAGGTCTACACAGGGATCCAGGTGTTTGCTGCCACTCAGTACCTGCCCGTTGCAGTAACTCTCTTCCCTTCTCCAGATGGCTGCGGAGCCACTCCATGCATGTAACTTTCAGGTAGGCCCTGTGGTGCTCCGCCTCATTCGTCGCCTCGTATTTGCGCTGGGTAATCAGAGCCACCTTGTTTGCAGCAGTCCAGGAATGGAGGTCCTCGTTAAGAGAGATGTGGTCGGCGCCATCATATGCCGTCCTGTAGTATCCGCCGAGGAAGCGCCCATC
Source organism: Ondatra zibethicus (assembly GCA_004026605.1). Lineage (NCBI taxonomy): Eukaryota > Metazoa > Chordata > Mammalia > Rodentia > Cricetidae > Ondatra > Ondatra zibethicus. Next base: position 17,311 of record PVIU01013190.1, on the reverse strand, counting down.
ACTGCCCATATAGCAGCCACGCATGGACTGGATGGTGTGGTACCCTGGAAAGCAAAAGGAATCAGCCCCAGAGGCCTGGTCCCGCCTGCTACTCTTAGCCCCGCCCCATGGGGGAAGGGAGGGAGGGACCACTACTGGTTGAGAGTCTCTCCCCCCCCCCCCCACCCCGAGGCTGCAGAATTTTTCTAGCTCTGTGGGGTCTAGGAGATGCGCCCGGCAGTAGCCTTAGGTTTAGGAGCCGGGTCGACTATTTGGGGTTATCCAAGCCACATAGGGCTAAGTGACCCCGGTCACTCGCCTGCTTCGCTCTGGTTGTAGTAGCGCAGCAGGGTCCTCAGATTTTCACGGAAAATCTGCGCGTTAGCCTTGGCGATCCGAGTCTGCCGCTCCCAGTACTCGGGCCGTTTCTCCTCCATCCACGGCGCCCGAGGCTCCTCTCTAGGGGTCATCGAATCGCTGTCGAACCACACAAATCGCGTGTCGTCCACGAACCCGAAGGCGACGAACCGCGGTTCCCTGTGTCCGGGTTGGGTCATGGCAGTGCCGAAATAACGCAGCGAGTGCGAGTGTGAGCCTGGAAGAAGCAAGGAGCTGACGGCGGCTCCACCTTCTTTCCAGGATCCGGAGCTGGTGTGGGGGCTGAGAGGGGAGCAGGGCGCGGGGCTCGGGACGCGGGTGGAGAAGGGGCGGGAGGGTCCGGCTGGGCCACGCGGGGATGCGGCTTCCCCGGTGCCGCCCCTGCCCTCCCCGCAGAGCCCGTTTCCCTCCCGACCCCGCACTCACCCGCGCGGGTCTGGGTCGGGGCCAGGGCGGCCGCCAGCAGCAGGAGCAGCGTGCGCAGCGCCATCGTTCATATCTAGAGATCTGGGGAACATAGGAGCTCTGCGCGGGTTTTTAGAACCCCGGACCTCGTACTGGCTTCTGCAGAAACCGGACACCCAATGGGAGCGGGAATTACCAACGCGTCATAAGTGTCTAGGCAGAAGAATCTGACACAGTTTGGGAGACCAGGAAGTGAAACTTGTAGGAGATGGGAAATTTCCAGGGCTTGGCGTCCTAGCCACCTGCCATCCTGATCAGGGACCTGGGCCTTTATTCTTCCTCCCCTCTTCCAGCACCAAGAGTTCTCCTCATGTTGTCTGTCTCTCTGACTCCAGTTCAAGAGTTGTCTTGGTCAGCTGTTCTCAGACTTCCTGGTCTCAGGATCTCCATGTGCTCGTAAGATTTAATGAGTTTCCCCAAGAAAAACATGTTCTTATGAATTATAGATGTAAATAATATTAGAAGCTAAACCTTTTAAAATGTATTCAGTTATTTAGAATATTAACATTCATTGCGTTGACAAAATAAAATCTTATGGAAATAATCATTTTCCAAGCGAACGGTCTGAAGTGTGGGTCTTTTTGCACTTTGCATGTTTGCAAGTCTTTTCCTTAATCTGTTTCAGTAAAGATGATGGATTTTCATATATACTTTGCATTTAACCTGCTCTTCCTGTTGAATATGAAACAGCTTGCCTTATCCAAATATGAAGGCAGACTATTATCAGATAATTGTGGATACTCATCTTTGGTACCACAGTAAAATAAAATGTATTAATATTTGTTTAGACAGGGTTTATGAATTCTACCTTGGACTTGAAGTGAGGAGGGAGTGTTGATTCTGTTTCTGGCTGTGTGGCCAGCTTCATATGCAAATCTGTATATTACTTCAAATAAAGTGATGGTCGATAATGTGCACATATGTGTCTATAAGCCTCCCTTAATAGTTACAGTTACTATAATTTTTACTCTATAGTGTGCAGTAAGACACAGGTGAGGCATCAGTCTGAGGAGTGGTTCTAGGGAGACAGGAGCATTTGAGATTTATATTATACTAAATGAAATTTAATATTAATATAAATGAGATTTATATTATACCATTTCCCATACCTTCTATCGGGCTTTGTTCCATGGAAGAGAAATAAATTGCATTTATCTCCCAATATCACATCTCACAATTGAATATATATTCAATGTATATTGATAGATAAGATATATTACATATGATACATATCTGGAGATGTGGCCCAGTAGCAGAATGTTTAGAGGTTTTCTGATGTGTACAAGACCCTGACCTTGAACCCAAACATTAGGCTGTTGGGGGAGAACTGCCTTCATCATTCTTGCTTGGCATTGGGTCTGCACGCTGCAGCACATGACAGGCTAGATAATAGAGTATTTTTTTTCTGGTTTTTCTAAATACAAATGGACTGGACATTGTAAATGTAATTCTCGTCTGATAATTGTTCTTATTGCATATAGTTTTAATGTGTTAGAGTCAAAACCTTCCCTTTTTATTTAGGCAAAAAGGGAGAAATGTTGTGGAATATTTGATCGTACTATGACATCCTGAGACTGTGTTAATAAACTTAACCTTGGATCAGGGGGTGGGGTTAGCAACTATTTGATAAGAATTAGTCATAGAGACTAGGAGGACCTAGGATACAGATAGAAAGGCACAGGAAGGAGCAGGGAGGGACTTGAACTTTTTGTCAGCCCTTTATCGGTTTGAAAAGTGTGGTGAGGAGGTTAGCTGGTTGCTCTTCTACCACTTCTTTGATCTAGCAGTTTTCACCCCAACATCTGACTTCTATATTTGTCGGTAATAGAACAACTAAGGAGATATAACATGGCCCAGTTGTTAAAAGCAACTGTTACCCCCGCAGAAGACCTGAGTTTGATTCTCAACAACTACAAGATGCTCTCTCCTGAACTTTTGGGGGTACCAAACACTCACATAATATGCAGACATATATGTAGGCAAAACACTCATATACATTCAATAAATAAATCTTTTTTAAAAATAAGAAAGAGAATTGAGATACTGAAGCACATCATACATAGAATCATCAAGTTTTTGAAAATTCATTTTATGTATATAGGTGTTTAGCCTGTGTATATGTCTTTACATGGCATGTGTGCAGTGCTTGAGGGGACCTGAAGATGTCATTGGATCCCTTGCAACTGAGGTTACAGATGGTTGCTAGCCAGTGTGTAGGTGCTGGGAACTGAACCCAGTTCTCTAGAAGAACAGTCAGTGTTCTTAACAACAGAGACATCCCTCCAGCTCAAGAATCAGCAATTCTTACCATATTTTGAATCTAGAATGTTCTGCTTAACAAGGTTTTCTTCTCTAGACATCACTGCAGAATCAGTTCATCTCAATTTCGTCTCAGGTCTCAGCAAGGAGGCAAAAGGAATGCCTTAGGGCATGAGTGGATGTCTTCCTGGAAGTCAGTGTGTTCTTCCATATGACCCAAGAGTGGGTACTAATGGCTCTAAGGGGTCGTTGGCACAGGAGTGGTCATCAAACACCATGTGGGTCTTGAGGCTGTACAGAAGTGTAACACATGGGCCTGCAGCATGAGGGCCTGCCTGTTGGGGTTTCTGTCCTGCCCGGTTCCCACAGTTGTTAGGTCCCAAAGAATCACACAGAAGATCTACATAAGTTATAAAACTGATTGGCCCATTAGCTCAGGCTTCTTATTAGCTCTTATAACTTATATTAACCCATTTAGCCACATGGCTCAGTACCTTTTTCAGCAGGGCAGATCACATCTTTCTTCTTCCGTGTCTGGGCAGGACTGCGGGAAGAGCTTCCTTTTCCCAGAATACTCCTGTTCTCATTGCTCTGCCTCTACTTCCTGTCTGGTTGTCCCGCCTATACTTCCTGCCTGGCTACTGGCCAATCAGCATTTATTTAAAACATAATCGGCAGAATACAGAATTGTCCCACACCACAGAAGGCTCAACAGTTAACAGCACTGAGTTTTGTCCCAGGGGGTCTGAGTGTGGTTCTTAATGTCTCCATAAGAGCTCACAGCCATCTGTAACCCCAGTTCCCAGGGACCTGAGGCCCTCTTCTGGCATCCATTGGCACTAGGCATGCAAGTGGTGCACACACTTGCTTACATGCAGGTAAAACACTCATAAAAATAAAGAAACCATGATGCTGGTCTTTGGCTAATGAAGGTGAAGGAACATAGGTGAGATGCAAAGCAGAGAGTAGAGTGGAGCAGCTCAGTGGCAGTCGAGGAAGCTGGCCAGCACCGCTTCAGGGAGGCCTCTTGTCACCAGCAGGGACAATGGCAGTGGCTGTTTGATGCAGGTAAAGACAGCTTCATGCTGCATGTGTGGCAGCCAAGGAGTTTTGTTCAGAGACCTCTACTCAGGCAAAGATGAGATTCCTGACTTGAAAAAAAAAAGATTTTAGAGCTACCAGTATGAAGCAAAGTTCAAGTTTATTAGGAGGAGACTTAATTTAAACACGAGGTTGACGAGAAAGAGAGGTACCTAGAAAAGGATAGAGAAGATAGAAAGATGGATTTCAGCTTCTCAAGACAGTTACTATTTCAGTCACCTTTCTTTGACTGGGTTTATCTATTAAGCAAACCATGGGAAAAATTTACCAAACAAAATTACCAAAATAGCCACATCCTTATTTTCAAGAAGGAAGAATACACTTGTAGCTCATTGGAAACTAAATTCAGTCTCTGTCGGAGGTTTCCAGGCCTGCCTCTCCTGGATCAGGAGAGATGACTGGGGAAGGCACACGTCAGTGTGGAGAGGAGACACGCTCAGGTCTGGGCTGGACTCAGTTCCTCATGGCGTGCTCACAGGGGACAAACACATGCGCACAGATGTCAGATGTCAGTTGTGGAAAGAAAAGTCAGGAGCTTTTGAAGCCACAGGAGGTTGGTGTCTCACGCTATAGAAGAAAGTGGTTAAGAACAAATTCTGGGTTAAGATTGTGAAGTCGTGATACTGATTAGGCAGCCATACTAAACAGATCCCAGTATAGAGAGTCACCACAGCTCAGGAGTGTGTTCTCGGGGTACTTCCTGTCCTAATCAGATCCCTGGGCACTGTCCCTGCCTACAGCAGTACAGAATAAGACCTGTTAAGAGCCCACAGCAATAGGGCCAAGAGAGAAATGTGTGAGCCATGTCCCCAGGGGTATCTGTTTGCTCTATTGCAAGGGTCTCAGAAACTACTTTCCACTAATTACTGGCAGCCAAAAATATAGCTGCCTCTTTCCCACCAGTGGGAAGAACCAACCAGTGACAGACCAGTGATGTGGGATTTCTCCGCTGTATGCTGTGAATACCATAGGTTAATAAAGAATCTGTCTTAGACCTGGCAGGGCAGAATAGAGGAGAACAGAGATAGGTGGGAAAAACTATACTGAATGCTGGGAGAAAGAAGGCAGAGTCAGTGAGACACCATGTAGCCCCGCTGGAAACAGACACCGGAATTTTACCCTGTAAGGCACAGCATCATGGCAATACACAGATTAATGGAGATGGGTTAATTTAAGATATGAGTTAGCCAGAAATATGTTTAAGCTATTGGCCAAACAGCATTACAGATAATGTGGTTTCTGTGTGTTTATCTCAGGGCTGAGCAGCCCGGAACAAAGAAGCAGCCTCCTACAACAGACCAGGGACGCCGTACAGTCATGAGTGTGGGAGGAAACTCCTAGTCCAATCTAGGGACCTTTCTAGAACTGTGACTGCAGCTCCACGGGAGGAGGAGGAAACTCAATGGAAGATTGTACACAAAGAGGGCTAGCTGGCCTCCTGTGTTCTCAGTAGGGGCCTTTTCTGTGACATCTGTCTATGGGGAATCAGAATCAGGTCTCTAGCAAGAGGGTGATGGGTCTGTTCATTATTTCCTTTATGCTTTATAACACGGTTAATGTCAGCATAGAGGTCCCAGCGCCTGTGTGTGGGTGCAGCTTTGCTCTTATGGGGACAGGTGCCTTCATAGCTTGGGCTTGAAGTCCTTAGGGACACAAGAACCTAAACCCTGCCCCTTCCTTACCTCTGTTTCTTCCATATCAGAAAAGTCACCGCAGCTCCCATAACCAAAGCTCCAAGAACCAGGCCAGTAAGAATTGCCACGAGGAAGATGTTTGGTGGAGGAGGCTCTGATGGAGGAGAGGAAGGAAGAATGAGGACTCTGACCCTCGCTCTCAACCCTGATCCCGCCCTGGTTCTTCATTCCCTGACGACAGACTCTTGCTCACACCCACTCCTTACCCCATCTCAGGGTGAGGGGCTCAGGGAACCCCTCATGGTTCACATGGCATGTGTATCTCTGCTCCTCTCCGGAAGGCACCACCATGGCTGCCCAGTTCTGGAAGGTTCCATCCCCTGCAGGCCTGGTCTCTATCACCTCCATATCCTGGGGGTGGTTGTTCCCATCCTTCTGCCAGGTCAGGGTGATGTCAGCAGGGTAGAAATTCAGGACCCAGCACTTCAGGGTGGCATTCCCTCCAGGTCTAACTTGACGGGTCACATATGTCTGGGGAGGGTCTGAGGGGAGCGATTGGAAAATTCAGGCATTTGGCATTCCTCCTGGGGATCGAGCCGTGCTCATGTGACCATCCCCGGAAAGGGTGGGAGAGGTGGAGGGGAGCAGAATTCACACAGCAGCCTACACTCGCATCTGGATGAGGAATTCCTTGGAAAATTTCAGAATGATTGTGAGCCAGCACAGAGCAGAAGGCTCTGAATATCAGTCTAAGTAAATAGACTTCTGACTTCTGGTTCTGGCTGGGTGGAGGGAGGTGGGGGGGCTTAAGAGACTCAGCAACCCTGGAGCCAGACATTCAGTGTCATTGTGCGTGGGCAGTGAACAGGCCTGAGAGAGGCCCTGATTGGTGCAGTGCAGCTGTGGAAGGGCACGGCTGCCTAATTGAAACACTGGACTCTCCCGGGGAAAGGGCGGATCCTCTGGAGAGTTTCTCTCTCATGTTGAGTCAGGAAACTCAGGAGCAGTCTTATGCCTTTGATGCAAGACAGTGTAAATACTCCAGCTGCTCCCTGCTGAGGGAGGAGGCCTCGGGAGACAGGAGTTCTAATCTCAGAAGAAGGAGTTGGCAAGCACCCCTCTTACCAGAGCGCAGCAACGTCTCCTTCCCAAGGTCCAGGCATCTACGAAGCATTTTCACGCAATCCCTGGGCAGGTAAGTCCTCCAGTTTTCTGCCTCTTCCACCCAGTTGTTCTTTAGGATTTGAGCTACCTTGCCCTCTGCAGTCCAAGAGCTCAAGTTCTCGTTCAGGGCGATGTAATCGTGGCCATAGTAGGTGACTCGATAGTGCCCTCAGAGGAAGCTCCCATTGCTTTGCACATTGCAGCCATACACCTTCTGTAGGGTGTGATATTCTGCCCCACCCCCATTCAACTATCAGTCACTGCTGCTTCTCCCCCTCCCGGGATTTTGCCCCAAACTAACCCCGTTACCGGATCACAATCCTTGACTTAACCCTGGACCTGGAGACCTGGAGTGGAGCGAATTGGACATGGAGGGGTTGTGACCTCAGATCTGGGATGACTCACCACCGTCATCGCTGTGTCCGTAGCACTTCATCAGGGCCCGAAAAAGCTTTTGGTCGTTCTGTGACTGGTACAGGGCTTCCTCTGTTTGATTCTGCCAATACTCAGGCGGCTCCTGCTCCATCCAGGGAGCCCGAGGTTGCACGCTTACAGTGGCTGCTTTGCTATCGAATCCCTGGACCTGTGTGGTGTCAACGTAGGTGACGTAGATACACCGTGGATCCCAGGTGTCCGGTCCATAAACCACGGTGTCGAAAAACTGCAGCCAGTGTGAGCCTGGGGATGATGCTCACTGAGACCCTGACCTGGGCCCAGGGCTGGCTGGTGGATTGGGAAGGGAGGAGAGCGGGGGCGGTGAAGGGAGAGGACAGGGGTCCTCCAGCTGAGGGAGCCGGGAAGGTCTGGTTAAGCGATGGAGGAGATGCAAAGATGAGGATTTACAATGGGGTGCCCTGCTCCCCTAAAGGTCATTTCCCTTCAGGTCCCACACCCACCTGCACAGTTCTGGGTCAGGGGCAAGGCCACCACCAGCAGCAGAAGGGCATAGCGTCTAGGTGTCCTCATCCTCCTAGATGAGTGGCGTCTCAGCCAGGACTGGTATCGCTTCTCCTTACAGCTCTGATATGGGGGAGGCTGACTGGCTTCTCTAAGAATTCCCAAAGGTGGTGATGTATACCTGGTGGGTTGGGTCATGGAGAGATGGACTCTTGGAAAAGAAATACTTAGGGCCCTGTTTTGGACCCAGTTCTGCGGCCTGGTATCCTGGGATCAATGTCTGAACACAAGTGCTTTACCCTGAGCCCCATCATCCTGCTTCTGGTCACAACATCCTTGAGTCCTAGCCCAGAGCCCAGAAAGTCAGTAATTCTCAAAGGTGTCAAAACCTCTACACAGCTTAGACATTGTGCAGCCATCAGTGGGGACTGTGTGCCTGTGCATTACACCAATTCATGTTTGCACGTTAGGAACGAGAGGGTTTGAGACATTTGATTCAGTGTGGACATTAATAACCGATTTCAAGTAAGTAGAATAAACAGAGAAAGAACTGTTTCCCAAAATGAAATGATGCTGTGCAAAGATCTTTTTGGCTGTTTAACATTTCTGGTCATGCTTATCTTCATCTTTCCCACTACAGATTGTGTGGGTTTTGTATTTCCTTTTTAACAGTTTTGTTTCCTTTGAATTGCAGAAAAATACAGTCTCACAGACATATTTTTCGGAGAAACAATGTTAAGATTCGCTTTTATTTGTATGTATTTTTGTGTGTCTCTGTGTGTATGAAAGAGTATGAATTCATAAGACCCAGAAGAGGAATTGGGAAACCCAGGAGCTGGAGTTACAGGAACTTGTGCTGGGAAATCAATTCAGGTCCTCTGCAAGGGCAGCAAGGGCACTTCACAGCTGACACATCTCTCCAGGCCCAGAACAAATAGTCTCATGAACATCTTCAAATAATTGTAGTTTTCTTTTGAGGCAGGTTCTCAGTGTGAAGCCCTGGCTGGCCTGGAAGTGGCTATGTAGACCAGAATGACCTAGAACTCAGAGATCTACCTGCTCCTGGCTGGAGATTCCTGGGATTAAAGCAATGTGCCAATGAAGTGGGCTAATTGTGAATTTTTTTCCCTCATTGATACGTCACCAAATTGGGACAGGTGGTACTTTCTCAAGACTCTTTACACTGTGGGCTTGAAACAGCACTGAGTCCTCCTCATCTGCTACATCCACATCCAGAGGCGAGTCTTGTGTATTGATTGGATGCTATGTAAATGAATCTTATTTTAAAGTAGGACTTCTTTGACCAACTCCTTTAAGTACTAGTTGTCAAAAACTCAGTCTTTAATCTGGTCACACATTTCATAGAAAGTTTTGGAAGCCTTAAGAAGTCTTAACTGATGGGGAAGAGTTCAAGTGCTCAAATCACTAATGCTATCTTGAGAGCTTAGATTTTATCTTTGTTGGAGTCGACCAGGGAAGGGTTGGTGGGCGATGAATTAACTTTTACACTTTTAAGATGGAGGAGGAAGACAATACACCTCTATAATGCAAAGGAGTGCAGAGCATGCAGGAAGAAGGGCTCCACCAGCTGTGTGGCGCAGGGCGGCAGGTGCAACGTTTTGAGTAGTTGTTTAGCAAGGCGGTTTCTGTTTTCAGCTTCCTGGGAGGAGGTCCACTCCCTGTGAATGAGGGGAGTGTAGATTGCCTGGTGTACAGTTCTGTGAAGTTAGCAAGAACCACCGTTCCTGCCATTTCCTGTGATGCCTCTGAGTTCAGTCCTGGTCAGCGGCTCAGGTCACAGGGCTGGATGCTGCCTGAGATGTCCTTTCAGCACTCTGCCTCCGGCGATCTGGCTGGAAGTGAGGTTTTAGCGTCTGGAGATTCCTTAGTGACAACGTGTTTTCTGATCTCTTATTTATGGCCTTCCCTCTGCTGCTGGCCAAAGTTAGTCAATGGCTTAGCTAGAGCAGTGGTCCTCAACCTTCTGAATGCTGTGTCTCTTTTATACGGTTCACCATGTCGTGGTGAGCCTTAACCATAAAATTATTTTCCTTGCTGATCCATAACTGTAATTTTGCTCCTGTTATAAATTGCATATTTTTGGAGATAGAAGTTTGCCAAAGGGGTCACGATCCACAGGTTGAGAACTGTTGATCTAGAGGGGTATGGTTAGGTCGTTGTTGAGAACTTGGCCATATTTAAGTATGGAAGTCTATGGAATTCTAATTTCTCTTTGATTCTTTTAGATTGGCATGGATTCCATGAACATAAGACTTCTCCAGACCATTTTATTGTTTGTATTAAAAATATTCTCTAATAATGTATTAGCAGAATCCTTCTAATGAAACAGGGCAGGATGGGGCATGCCGTTATCCTATCATTCGAGAGGCAGAGGAGGTAAAGGTTTTCTTGAGTTACAGGAGATTATTTTCTCAAAAGAACAACAACAACAAAATTCACATAGTAATTTTTTACATTCTGTCTACAAGTCTCATCTGATAAATTACTACACTCTTTTCTAGATGTGGATAAATAGACAAACTTTAGCATGTCTCAGGTAATCTGGGTGTCATGGCAACCCAAGTCAGCACACTTGGGAGGTGGAGGCAGGAGGATTAGGGTCAAGACCGTGAAGATCCATGATGGAAGGAACACACATGCACAGTCTGATACAATCTCCAGAGAACGTACTGGGGGAAAGTTGGACAACAGCCATCAGGAGAGGTGAGTGATGACCAGAAATCTTTAGTTTATAAAAAAAAAAATTGAGAAAAGGTTAGAGAACAGAACAGGGAAAGGTCCTCCTCCCTCATACTTAAACTAAACTGCATGTCAGGATCCTAAAGATGAACTTGGTGGGTAGCCGGGAGTCATTGACCTCTTTGTCCCTCTTCCTTGTTCCCAAATCTCCTTTTCTCCTTTGCTCTGTCCTCACCACTTCAATAGGCTTATTGTAAATGCGTGGCCACGACTCGCTTATTAGGGCTGTCTTGACCCCCAAAGAATTCTGTTGCCAATACCACAAAGAGTCCTGTGTCCCGGCTCCTTCATGTGAAACAGTGACAGACAGAAACATCCTGTGCTGCTGTCAGAGATGAGGGACACACAGGAGAGTGACACCAGGCTCGTGTGCAGTCAGAGATGAGGGACACATAGGAGAGTGACACCAGGCTCGTGTGCAGTGCTGAGGGCAGGTCTGACTCTGCAGAGTATGGAACGAAACCTAATGGGGCTGGCACACGCCACACAGGCACACGTGAAAATCTGCCAGGAATAGTTGGGGTGATTTGGACAAAACTATCAGAAGCAGTGAGTGATGGCTAAAATCCTGTAGCATGTTATCAAAATATAATATGAAACTTTACAAGGCAGAAGGAAAAAGTGTAGCACGAATAATAAAATCCCAGAGACAGATCAGAAAAGCAATGCGGCCAGCCACTGGCTGTTACTTTTACCTCAGACTGAAATGGGCGATCTTGCCTCCACAGATCCTCAAACTGGGACTGAGCTGAGACCTGTCTCCTCCCATTTTATATTCCTCTCTTGTGCTGGGATTAAAGACATGCGCCACCACCACCCTGCCTCTATACTGACTAGTGTGGCTGCTGGGATTAAAGGTGTGTGCCACCACTACCTGGCCTATGGGACTGACTAGTGTGGCTGTTTTGAATTTTGATTTTCAGGCAAGCTTTATTTATTAAAACACAAATAATATACCACTATAATAAAAAAAAGTTCTGAGTTCATGAAGGAGGGATTTGGTGGGTCTAGAGAGCACCTTCTCTTAGTAGAAGGGACCAGAGCTATGGAAAGACAGAAGGCCCCTGAAAATCTTCATTGCTCTCTCAGTAATAGATATTTTAAGGTGGGAGAGAGGGGGCGAGGGAGACAAGTTGCGAACAACCACAGCAGGAGAGATTCTGGAAAACCATCTTCCTTCAGTACCCAACCAGAGCAGTATCCAAGTGCCATTTTTCTTTCTTTCTTTTTTTAAAAAGATTTATTTATTTATTAAGTATACAGTGTTTTGCCTGCCTGTGGGCCAGAGAGGGAACCAGATCTCATTACAGATGGTTGTGAGCCACCATGTGGTTGCTGGTAATTCAACTCAGGACCTTTGGAAGAGCAAGCAGTGCTCTTAACTACTGAGCCATCTCTCCAGCCCTCAAGTGCCATTTTTCAAAGACTTCTGCCGAACTGGTGGCTGGTTAGCCCCAGACCCTCCAGTAACTACACTCTTGGGACAGTCAGAACATGGGCATGGGAATATATGCTGGAACCTCGCAAGGTTCCCACATACAGTAAGGAAGGAACGTTGAATCAGACCATGCAGAATTCAGTGTGGTAGAAATCTCCTAAGCCCAGAGTCTGCGCAGACCATTAACACAGGTGGCCAAGTATGGGCTCACTAACGTCAGAAAGGTCCTCACGGGGGCCAGGTCAGTATCCAGACTGCCCAGGGCATGGCTAGTGTGTGAGCAGCACCCGAGACCCAGCCCATGAAGGATTGCCTCGTGGTAGGAACATTGTCTCTAGTGATGTGAAATTGCACAGAATTGCCCGGGGTGCAGCAGATGTTTGGGAACCCAGGAAGGAACACCAAGGGCATCAAGAATGCAAGCAGCAAGCAGGTGAGACTGACAAACTCCTGTTGCTTCAGCTCCTGGGGATCAGATACCCTCTCCTGGGCACCCAGGATGCCAGGCCCCACTGTGTATACACGCATGCAGACACAGACATACATGCAAAAAAGAATAAAAAAATTAACCTTAGAAGAAAGTGTCTTCTTCTTCACCATGAAGTTTTCTGTTAGTTGTGAAGTTTTCAGATGTGCCCTGTGGTAGTTTGAACAGATCTATAAACTTTATTTTTTTGTTTCTTGTCCCCAGTGGGTGTCATTGTTGGGGAACATTATAGATCATTATGAGCTAAAATGTAGCTTCAGGAATCGTTCATGTCCTGCAAATCCTCCTGCTCAGCTTATTTTCCCAGTGAGGCCTAACTTCTTTTCAGTGTATTTGTCTTTTCACTTGGCTTGCTGTGGGTGATGGTCAAGCCAAGTCTTTAAGGCTGTCAGACACCAAGTTTGGATGCTAACAAGTATGGTGAAAACATTAGAGAGACTCATGGGGTCGGGGTCTTCAAAGGCCACGTGGGACCATGACAGGAATATTTCCTGCTTCTGTCAGAGGCAGGGGGACACTCAGAGGAGTATGACATCAGACTTATTTTCTTCATTTCCTTTCTATTGTAGTGAAGCATCATAAGTGAAACCAGCTTGGGGAGGAAAGAGTTTATTTCAGCTTACGGTTGTCTTTCTTGTCATGGAGGGAATTTAGGGCAGGAACTCAAGGGAGGGACTTGGAGGCAGAAAACGAAGGAAAGACCATGGAGAGACACTACTTCCTGGCTTGTGCCTCATGGTGTGTCCAGTTTGCTTTCTTATACAGCCTAGGACCGCTTGCCAACATCCACAGCTTGGTGGGCTCTCCAGCATCTAGAAAATGCCCCACAGGCTTGTGTACAGGCCAACATGATGGTTCGCTTTTCCCAGAAAAACTCTAGCTTATGTCAAGCTGGTAACAAAACAAAACAGAAGCTGTCTAACATACCTATACCCAGTACAAGAAACACGCCTAATTCTCACAGAACCATGAAATAAAACCTATGGGGTGCATTTGCACAAAATAAGATGGCTACAGTGTCTGTAGGTAGGAAAATCCTAAGGGACCACTGTCCTGTAGGTGGTTCCTCATTGACCAAAATGCCCTTATGCAGTGCTATGTTTGAATTTTTCTTAAAAAAAAAGTCAATATTGTAATCAGGAAAGCAGGGCTGTTTTCAGGCACCCTGTCTGTATTTCTAAGGCCCTGTTAAAGGAATTGATTGAAACAAACCAAACCCTGATGGGGCTGAACACCAAACTCTAATTGAACAGTCTGTCTCGCTACGTAGAATCATGGTTTGGATATACTGGACAAGTGTGTAGCCTCTTAAGTGCCCCCTTGATGGCTTCACTCTCTAAAGCGCTTATAAAAGACATTAGACATTGTCTCTTCTGGGCAAAATGAAACAGGAACTGATCAAAGCCCACCAGAGGTGGCCATGATGGAGGAATGATGTGGGATTCCCTCTGTATGCCGCGAATATGTTTTATTACCATTGGTTAATAAAGGAGCTGCTTTGGCCTATGTCAGGGTAGAATATACCTAGGCAGGAAAACTAAACTGAATGCAGGGAGAAAGAAGGCAGAGTCAGGCAGATGCCATGTAGCCTCCAAAGGAGAAAGATACCAGAACATTACTGGTAAGCCACAACCTCACGATGTAAGCGCTAGATAGGAATATGCCTGAGCTGTTGGCCAAACAGTGCTGCAATTAATATAGTTTCTCTGTGATTATTTGAGTCTGGGTGGCCAGGAAGCAAAAGTGCAGTCTCTGTTTATAGAGGAACTATGGGGTGGTGGAGACACTGGACAAAGCCCTGCACTTCTCTAAGTCCTTGATATCTCAAGTCTTGGTAGAACAGATTTACTGAAAGAACAGGGACTGGGGATTTGTGAAGATGACACAGATCAGAAGTGACAAAGTAAAAGCCCAGGTGTCCTCAGCTACAAATTAGCTTATCCCTAACCACACTTGGTCACGTAGAGTCGTGGTCTGTCACCACAGACAACTGACTTACCTCAGAAAGCACACATTCTGTCAGGTTCTCAGTTTACGTAGGTTCTCAGACTATATATTTTCTGTAGGTGGAGACTGTGCTTTCATTTCCTGACCACCAAGACTTGAGTAATCACACAGAAACTGTATTGATTACAACACTGACCAATGGCTCAGGCATATTCCCAGCTTGCTCTTACATCTTAAATTAACCCATTTCTATTAATCTATGTGTTGCCACGAGTTTGTGGCTTACCAGTAATGTTCCGGCAGTTCTCCTTCAGCGACAACATGGCATCTCCTTCACTCCCCCTACTCTCTCTGATTTCCCACCTGGCTTTACTCTGCTAAGCCATTGACAAAAACAACTTTATTCATCAACCAACAAAAACAACACATATACAGGACATCCCACATCAATTTTCTACGTGTTTTTAGCCATCTTTGTATACTAATTAATCACCTCCAAAGGCAAGAAAGTGCAAAACCACATATACATCCTTCCTTCAAGCAGGAAGTATGAAGCTGTGCCTCAGCAAAAGTCAAGTATGGCTAAGGATGGAGGGGACCCAGCCTTGCCTCTGCTGTAACAGGAAAGAGAACAGGGAAAAGACACAGGACCGCGTGGCTCCCAGGCTCAGTGCTCAGGGCTGGACTGAGCTCCTCACTTTTACACACTGTGCTGACAGGAGGCAGCCACTGGGGCACAGTCAGATGCCAGCTGCAGAAGACAAAGTCGGAAAGCAAGCTCTTCAAGTCGGTAGGAAAGGAGAAGCCGGCAGCGATCTTGGATGGGTCAGTCGCTGGCATGGACCGCATGGTGGCCATGGCTGCTTGACTTTGCGGATCACAATTCCCCAGCACCCTTTCACTTTCATTTTTAATGACTCTCCCTATGATGCCTTTCCCTTTGGGAAATTTTGTGCAGACTTCAGTGAAGTTAAGTGTGTGCAATGTGTACAATGGTCGTGTTGATTCCAAAGGCTAGACTCAGACTACTACCGCAATTTGAGCCAAATTTGAGGCAAGCTTGATTTTTGTTGGGATACACCCAAGAGCTGGCCAGTGACTGCCTTCTAAGTTGGGTTAACTAGAGCAGCCCCAAATCCACTTCTTGGACTCCATTTAAGGAGTAGTTTTACAGAAGGGAAATCGTGGAGCAATAAGAAAATACAAAACAAACAAACAAACAAAAACCACCACCACCACCAACAACAACAAAAAAAACTTAAAAATCATGTGATCACCCACCATGAGATTAGGAGGTGTCAGGAAAGGTCAGGGTATTCTGGAGCACGCCTTTAATCCCAGCTCTAGGGAGGCAGAGACAGGCCTACAAACTACAGAGTGAGTTCCAGGGCAGGTTCCAAAGCTACCAAGAAACCCTGTCTTGGAGAAGGAAAAAAAAAAACAACAACAACAACCCAGGACAACAACAACAAAAACCAAAAACAAATCAAGTTCATGGGTTGGGAAGGTCAGGTTCCAGGAAACAGAGCTACTCAACACTCGCTCACAGTAAATAGTAACTTGTTTTTAAAAAATACAGCATACTGGCTCCTGCCTTTAAAATGAAGTCAGACAGGTTCCTCATCAGCCTCTTTAAACAAAATAATTTTTGGAAAAATTCCTTCCACCATGGCACCACGTAGCATGATAACTCTGCCTACTCCCACACACGTTAACACCAAGTTGCTAGAAAACTTAGCTAAATAACACACACTTGATATCTGATAACCATTATTTATAAATTCCTAAGGTCTTCTACTCAGGTTCACACTCATATTTGTCTAGCTTTGTCTTTGCTCACTTTTAAACTTTAGCTATTTGGATAAACTAAGCCATACTAGAAGCTGAAGTAATGGATCATCTAACCCCCCAAGAAAGCCCCTTTCTCAAGGCCAAGCATTTAGA
The DNA here is from genome assembly GCA_004026605.1 of Ondatra zibethicus. NCBI lineage: Eukaryota > Metazoa > Chordata > Mammalia > Rodentia > Cricetidae > Ondatra > Ondatra zibethicus. Next base: position 858 of record PVIU01013190.1, on the reverse strand, counting down.
GAAGTCCCCAGTTCCTCAGGCGCTTGAAGAAAGTTCCTGCTTGCTGGACAGGGAGACAAATTCTAAGACTCTAGTAAGAGGAACTTATGGCCTTTCCATCAACACGTGACTGGTGCCTAAAAACTCGTCAAGGTCAAGACCGTGAAGGGTTCACCCACTGAAACAGTCTACCTGAGCTAATGGGCTCACCAACTCCAGCTGGAGTGGGAAGGAAGACGCGTAGGATCAAACTAGTCCCACTGAATGTGGCTGACAGTTGTATGGCTGGGGCAGACTGAGGGACCACTGGCAGTGGCACTGGGATTTCTCTCTGCTGCAGGTACTGGCGTTTTGGGATCCTATTCTCTTTGGATGTATACCTTGCTCAGCCTAGATGTAGTGCGGAGTCTACACCCCACTCTTAGGATTGGAGGGGGTGGGATATGAGGGTGTGTGGAGGGAATGGGAAGAGGGGAGGGAGTGGGAATTTGGATTGGTATTTTTTAAAAAAAATCTCATAAAAATTGCTCAAAAAACAAAAACAAAAACAACTCGTCAGGGTCAATGCTAACTTCCTCAACTCCTAATCCCAAGCCACACCCCAGCTCACACCATTTAACCTTGAGTTTTAAAGGTGCATTCTTTTCTCAATAAGCACAATGGCGGCCATCCGGATTCACCCTCAGATCTTGTCCATCTTTTCCAGACTCCACACACCCTCTGTACTTGAGGATCCCGCTTCACTATACCAGACAGAGGCAAAATGGTGAGAGATCGCTGTACCTCAGGTCCCCTGGCTCTTATTAATCTGCCACATCTATGTCTGGCAAATTGGGCTCGCTTCATCCACACAGAGTGAATGGCATGTCAGGACACTTC
>PVIU01013189.1:0-56842 GCA_004026605.1 Ondatra zibethicus | reverse complement strand
GCCCACGTAAACCAGGGAGCATAGGGGTATGTAGGGCCCACGTAAACCAGGGAGCATAGGGGTATGTAGGGCCCACGTAAACCAGGGAGCATAGGGGTATGTAGGGCCCACGTAAACCAGGGAGCATAGGGGTATGTAGGGCCCACGTAAACCAGGGAGCATAGGGTATGTAGGGCCCATGTAAACCAGGGAGCATAGGGTATGTAAGGCCCATGTTGCATTGTTGAACTGACTAGAGCTATCCATCCTTAGATTTTTGTCTTGTGATTAGAAGTTCTTAACAAAAAGCAGATTGGCTCCCACCCCCCTTACTGAGGTTTCCTGACTCAGACATCCTGAATGACTCTGAGAAGTCTTCCTTAGAGTCTGGATGTTGCCTGACTGGGGTATCTCAAAATCCTGCTTGTTCCCTCTCTTTGGATCCTCTAGTCCAGGTCCCTCCTCTCCTTGGCACCTCTCCCTTCTCATTCCTCCTTTCTCCTCTCTCTCTCAGCAAGTTTTTTATGTGATTACAGGCACTGCATGGTAATTAGTGCTAAACTCATTTGCACAACTACAGTTAATTGGCTACAACAATTAATTAATGTGTTGGAAATTTGGCACTGGAAAAAAAAAGTTTGTCATCAAAAAAAAAAAGGACAAAAAATTGTAGAGTGAGAAACCCATAAAAATCGAGGGCAGGCTTCAAAAGCCCAGCTGGGCCTTCAACTTCAGGCCAGCTTAGATGCCTTCCCCTCTCAACTTCAACGAATTTTCCTCTTTCATTTTTATCTCCTCTTTCTTTTTTCTTTTCTTTTCTCTCTTTTTCCTTTTTACAACTTAAGCAAACTCATTTCCCTGATAAAATATAGCATGACTAATGGCTGGAGCATGTAAAAATCATTGGGAAAATGTCCTTGGAAGACGGATGCATTTTCAGCAGAATAATTAACTTAATTAACAAATTCACATGCATATTCATCAGGCTATTAATGTCTTCTCGGCTCAGCTTGATGAACATTGCGGTAATAACCATCTCATTTACATACTGCATTCTACTGCGATCCAAAACAGATACAACATACAGGCATACACACACACACACACACAGGAATACACACAACATGCCTAGGCTGCTCTTCTAGGTTGACTAGAAGTGTGTGTGTGTGTGTGTGTGTGTGTGTGTGTGTGTGTGTGTGTGTGTTTGTTTGAGTGTGTGTACTCTAACTGGGCTGTGTGATCTACTGAGGGTCATGACTCAGGTGACTAGGCTTACACACATGTGGATGTCTGAGAAAAGTTCATATTCCCTCTCTCTGCCTCTTTTTTTCTTGTTTCCTTTTCTCTGTGTCATTTTCTCTCTTCTCTCACCCCCCCCCTCTCTAGGGAAAAACTTGGTATCCGTGCCAACTTTTCCCCCCTCCTCTCCTCCCTCTCTTCTCTTTTCCCTCTCCCAACTGCTGCCAGCCGGCATCAGCGCCGAATTGCCATCTCCTTGAGCTCTCTGTGGAGCAATCTCAGAGAGCAGTAAGGTGTGACGCGGGGCTCTGCCGGCTCCGCAGCACCGCCTGCGGAAAGAGCGCAGGATGGCGGAGGAAGATTAAGAGAAATCGCAAGCAGGGCTCGGCTGCCATTGGTGTGTGCAAACGCTGAGGAGGAAGGGAGAGGGAGAGTGAGGAGGGGGGGAGAGAAAGGGGGAAAACCAGCAGCTGTCGGCCTAATTCTTCTAACACTCTGCTTGTGGTCATATTAGAAAAACAGATTATGCCCCTCGGTGCCACTCACTTATACTTGACATACGTTAATGTTCTATATCTCCATTCTCGGGTCTTCACAATGATGGACTTGGGTCTAGGAGGATGGGCCAGTGTGGCCAAGAGACACAGAAGAGCCTGTCCTCTCATTCTTTCCTGACCTCCAACCCCAGTCTCATCTGAAACAAGCATAGACCAGGCATGATGGCGCAGCCTTTATTCCCAGCGCTATGGAGGCAGAGACAGGTGGATCTCTGTGAGTTTGAGGCCAGCCTGGTCTACAGAGTGAGTTCCAGGCTAGCCAGAGCTAGGGAGGGGAGAGAAGAAAAGCTCAGTTTGCAGCTAACATACCATTTAGCCCTGCCTGTTGCAGCCATTTAGAAGGTGCAGAGATCAGGATACCCAGAAGCCGTTTCCCCTAAGGGTCTCAGTCAGGGGTGCTCCCTCTCTCTCTTCCTTTCTCCCTCTCTTCTCTCCTCTCCTTTTCTCTCTCTCCTCTTCCTCTACACACACACACACACACTTTAGAGTCTTTTTTTTTATTGTTGGTTTTCAAAATAGGGTTTCTCTGTGTAGCTTTGGAGTCCTGGAACTCACTCTGTAGACCAAGCTGACCTCCACAGAATCTACCTGCCTCTGCCTCCTGAGCACTAGGTTTAAAGGCAGGACTGTCGCCACAACGCAGCTCCTTTAGCGTTTTAATAAAGATCTATTTAAGGCCAAGAGAGACAGTGTGGCATTTTCTCCTCTAACCTTTGCGTGAGGCCACCCCCACAATCAGAAATTGAGGGAGGCCAAAGAAAGGGTGCTTTAAGAGGGCCTTTACTGAGAAACCATAAGCAAAAAAAAAAAAAAAAAGAGGCCAGAATTGTTTCTAGGTTGCTATAGAAACCAGGTTTCCTCTTCCTGGTAGGAAGGGAGGAGTGCCTGAGTCCTCTCTCCTTCCACCAATCCTGAAGGTTGTACAGGCGGAGCTTGCCAAGGCCTGAGGAAGGGCTCATCTTGGAGGACAAGTCAACCATTCCCCTCAACTGGCCCCACCGATCCAGAGCCCTTTGACCCCCACTTTCCCTACCTTCCCACCCCAATATTCAGTCAAAGGCTTTTTTTTTTTCCTCTGGTGCCTTGTCCTCTGTGGAGACCTGTTGCTTAGCAACCACTACTGCCTTCTTCCTAATAATTCACAGGGACTGAGAGATATAATATCTGTCTCTATATTCAGTTCCTCTCCCCTGTCTATTTATATTTAATAACTGAAGCACTGTCTTGGATTCCCTTGGCACCTGTTTTAGAGGGCTCTTAGAAGGATCAGGCCTGCAGAAGGTTACACCTGAGGAAGAACAGGGAAGAGTAGGAAAAAGAAGGAAGCTGTGGGCCGTGTTCTCCTAAAGTATGGTTGGAGAGAGGGAAAGACTTAGACTGTACTGTGGAAAGGAGGTATCTGTGTCTCAGGGTCGCTGCTAGGACCTAGAGTGCATGCTGGCAGGTAACGCCCACGGCTGGCACCTCACTTTCCACCCTCACCCTCACTGAGGATTCTTGACCATTTCCAGTCCATGTCTCTCTCACATTTCTTTCTTTCTTTCTTTCTTTTTTTTTAAACATTTATTTATTTAGCCGGGTGGTGGTGGCACACGCCTTTAATCCCAGCACTTGGGAGGCAGAGGCAGGTGGATCTCTGTGAGTTTGAGGCCAGCCTGGTCTACAAGAGCCAGTTCCAGGACAGGCTCCAAAGCTGCAGAGAAACCCTGTCTCGAAAAAAACAAAAAAACAAAAAAAAAAAAAAGATTTATTTATTTATACAGTATCCTGCCTGTAGGCCAGAAGAGGGCACCAGATCTCATTATAGGTGGTTGTGAGCCACCATGTGGTTGCTGGGAATTGAACTCAGGACCTCTGGAAGAGCAGTCTCTTAACCGCTGAGCCATCTCTCCAGTCCTCTCTCTCACATTTCTTCCATTGTTGTTTTTGTTTTCAAGACAGGGTTTCTCTGTGCAGCCCTGCTTGTCCGGGAACTCGCTCTGTAGACCAGGCTGGCCTTGAACTCAGAGGTTCACCTGCTTCTGTCAACCACATGCAGGGATTAAAAGCATGTGCCGCTCACCCAGCAATACTAAATCTGAGAGACTCTAATGTCTGGATGTTGGTGTGTCAGAGGTGTTATACTGCAGGAAGTCCTTCTAGAGCCCTGGGTATCACCCAAAGCTTTCTGTTCTCTAGGAAGGAGTTTTGAGCTCTTTACCAGAAAACCCCCAACTGAAGTGTCAGTGAAAGTTATACAGTATCACCAAAAATGAGGCTCAAGGTAGGCTTATATTAGAAATCAGACCTGGGCATGGTGGTGCGCACCTCTAATCCTAGCACTCAAGAGGCTGAGGCAGGTAGACCGCTGTGAGTGCAAGGCCATCTGGACGGTGAGGGTTACATAGCAAACCCTGTCTCCAAAAGGGGTTAAGAGGCCAAGGTTTGAGTTCACCTGTTCTTACTCTCCTATGCTCTGGGTTATTCTACTTAACCTTTTAAGCCTGTTATTGCTAAATCTATACACCACATACAGTCACAGCATTTCCCTTGTTAGACCTTAGCAGAATCAGTCACAGTGATATGTGAAAGGGACACCCTGAAAGAGAACAAATTTAACTTAAATATTTTAAGGTAGGAAAGTATCTGATCTCTGGGAAGAGGGTGGTGAATTGAATTGATCCCGCCCTCTCCACAGCTTTCCAAACTGCCCATCTTCCATTCTTTGGTTGACAGTAAGGGTACAACTCTGCCTTCTGATCAGTGGCGGTGGGAATAATAAATCCAAATCAAACACAGGGCTCTTGAGAGAGTCATGTGGTATCCTTTTTATCTTCCTCACCTCCCAGTCCTAACCTCAGATCTCTAGTTCAAGGTTTGGCCTAAGTGGCCAATACAGCATTTGTAGTGGTACCCCCTCCCCCCTCTCTTACACACACACACACACACACACACACACGGCCTTCTACTTCTTTCCATGGCCAGCACATTCCTTGCCATCATACTAGCTTACAGACATACAATTCTGCCCACCATACCCCCCTTCACCAAACCTCTTCCAACCGGAGCCTTCTGTGGGAGACAGATGGGGTGTCTGCAATGGAAAAGGCTCTGGGCTCCACGCCGCCTTGGGTGGGCAGCCCCTCATCTCCCCACTTCTCCTTCTCCCCACCTAAGACACTCAGATTCACCCTGGGAAGCCCTGGTCGTTGCTGAGGATTCTGTCTTCCTGCTCAGGTCCAGTCTCAGCTAAGACAGCATTTTCCTCTGGAGACCTCACTCACCCCCGTGCAAGTACAGTACAAAGGAGGAAGCCAGCCTCCGTGTGATGGGACTCATGTAGAGAACCTATGGCCTTTCATTGAAAACTAGATGGCTAGAGCTTAGGACCTGAGTTGACAGAGGCAGCTAAGACTGTACAGCATCTTTGTTCTAGAAACCTGGAGTCCCTGGAGGGAAGCTCAGCTTGGGGAGGGAAGGAGAACTAACATTACAGAGCACCAACTGTGAGCCAGGCACAGTGCCAGAGCACTTCCATACCTGCACTCAACCAGGAAGGGAGGAGTCAGAGTATTTGTCTCAGGAGCCCTCAGCATCATGGCACAGTTGACCACCTACCCTTTGATTCTGTGATAGCACCTCCAGTTTTCTGCCCCCAGGCTGGTCCTTTCTTCCATCTCCTCTGTAGGTTTACTTTACTCCTTGGTCTCCATCAGGTCACGCCCCCCCCCCATCATGCTTTTCCATGCTGCTAATGTCCTGTTTTCTGAAGTCTTCGCATAGTTTCACACTTGCTTATGCAGCCATTTGAAATTTTTAAAAAAATATGTGTATGTGTGTGGGTTTGTGCACATGAGTGCAGGTACCCACAGAAGCCAGAAGAAGGCATCAGGTACCCCTGGAACTGGAGTTACCTGATCAGCTGAGAGCCACCTGATGTGGGTGCTGAGAATGGAATTCAAGTCCACTGCAAAGGCAGCATTGCACACTCAACCACTGAGCCATCTCCCCAGTCCTTTGTGCAGGTGCTTGAATGACAGTCTTTGTTCGCTTTAATGATAAGTTCCAGACGAGCAGTTCGTGCTCACCCTTGTGCTCCCAGTACCCAGCACAGTGCCTAGACAGCCCAAAGGCCCAATCGTTTCCCCCCATGGAGAGGCCTGGAATCAGTCATGTGAGCTTGGGCGGGGGGGGGGTTCATCAGGATAGGGTGCCCTAAGAAAATTCCCCTTTCCTACCTCAGCCAAGACTACAGAGACCATCTGGTGCCACCCCTCTGTTTGCTTCTGTCCTCTTTCTCTGGGCTTTGGGGGAAATGCTTAAGCTAAGTAGGAAGAATAGACAATTTAGTAGAAAAGGGAGCTGTTTGCTCCTTGAAATGCCTGGGAGCTGAATGCAGAGACTCATCCGGGTGACTGGAGCATGGGAAGAGCAGGTCCTACGCTGCTGCTCTTTCCAGACCTCAGGAAGCAGGCAGACATGTAGGTGGTGTCCTGCCCCCAGCCACAGGCTTATCTGACCCTTTTGCTGCCTCTCTCACCTCAGACATCATCCCCATTTGTGGGGAGTTAGAGTCGAGTTAAGCCTCATAGTTCCTTGCTCTGCCTAGCCATTCCATATTCCTAGCCTTGTACAAGCACACAGTTAGCAATCATCCAGGCTCTAGCACTCTGAGCCAGCCCAGTTCCAATACCCAGCCCTCAGAGCAGCTTCTCAGCCAGGTTCCTGATGGTACCCCCTTAGTACCCAGGTATCTGGGGTCATGGTTCTGGAAGTCATTCTGGGAAGTGTTGCTCTCTCTGACCCTACTTGTTCTCTGGGTCTCTAATAAAACAGGACAACTCAGGCTGCAGGCCAAGTCCTTGTGTCCTCATCAAAGGCAGCATCTGTCCCCCTCCAAAAAGATAACCCTGCGGGGAGGTGAGACAGGCTCATGGGAGAAATCCCGATCTTGCCTGGGTTCTTACGCCAGATTCCATAGCAGGCACGGATTGTGAGTGAGGACTCAGACAGACACAGAGGCCTCCACAGGCCCTCCCAGGGCTGCATGCCTCTGAGCCCCTGCACACGAAAGCCCCTCCTGGGCTTACCCAACTACCTGGGCTGCTGCTGTTGCCAGGCGGCCTTCTTTTATTCATGCGTTGTTTTATTGCTGGCAAATGCTGCTGCTTGCCGCTGTTGGAGGCGTTCCTGCCAAATCCATCCCAACATCTTGGCCTGGCATCAGGGCGGCATGCTAATGTGGAAATTTAAAGAGCCGCTCGGCTTTAAAGCAGAATTTTAAATGAACAGCAGTGCTCCAAGGGGACCTAGGCAGAAGCGAACAGTATCTGATCTACCCCGTCTCCTCCCATCCCCACAGCATCACCTCAAGTTCCTCCTTCCTTTGATATGGACACTGGAAGAGGCAGTGACATGGGACACAGGCCAGGGGAAGAGGGAGCTACTGGGAGAGATGAATCCCTATGTGTTGGGATTAAGGAACTGGGAACCCCCACTTAGAATCAAGAAGGCACTCACTGCTTAGTCCTATGGGCAAATGGAGGCAGGGTACTCTTTTCTCAAAGGATCAGGCTTGGAGTTGGTGAAACTGAGATTATCGCTCATGAAGAGAAGGCCTGCTCTATGGGGAAGAGAGAGACAGGAGTGGATTCCATGAAGGTGAGAAACATGCACTAGTGCACCCTAACTAAGGTGTGTGCACATAGCTGCATGTGCAAGTTAGGATGCTTGCTGAGGCCAACACAGCAAAAATCCACACCGTTCACCATCACCCACGAGTGGAGGGGAATCACCTACCAATCCTTCTTCACACACCCGGTCACCATCCTAATGCAGAGCAAGCCAGCATTTGCCAACTGCTAGTCTGAACTATGCCCCAGGTTCTTCCATATATCCCACTTTCCCAGCCCCTGGCAGCCGCCTCGAGTCAGCCATGGTGATGGAGCCCTGTAGCTTCTCTGCCAGGAGGGGACAGGATGCATCAGCGGTCATCCTGTGTACCTGTCTGAGCCACAGAACGGTGCATTCTCTGGTGACTACCAGATGACAGGTTAAAGTATATCATGTAGGAGGAGTGTTGGGTCCATTTTTAGTAGAGAGTCTATGGAGATAACATTGGCAGAACCTATGGCTCTCCGATTTCCTCTTCTTACAGGTAGCCCTTTGTTATCAGGAAGCATTGAGTAGATGGCCTCAAAACACCATGCTTATGGTAGCAGAAGGCTTCATGGTTTCTGAGGTTGCTAGGTCCTCAGGAATCTAATATGCTACACCCACTAGAGGTTCTGTCGTAACTCACTTGGTGGCCTCAACCTGACCCTAGGCCGCCAAGCTAAGAGATGCTCCCAGACCTCCTCCAAGATTCCTCCTCCCTGGAAGAAGAATCTGGTTCCTCCAAGAGTTAGTGTGGCTGCCAGCCAAGGTGCTTGGGGCAGGCCTGGGGCATGCAGCTGGCACCTGCCCATTAGATCCCTGAGGAACACCCTCCTCCACTCTCATGGTCCCACTTAGATGGCTCCTGGGCTGTAAGGAAACAGGATTCACTATTCCCTCTTCCCAGAGAAAACTTTGAACTGGAAAGCCTCTCATCTTCCATTCTATTGGAAGTTACTCCATCAAGCCTAGATGCACTAAAGACCACCAGGCAACTTAATGTAGTAGGAGTTGAGCTGGGGACACATAAGGGAACTTGGGAAGTGAGGCTGGGGCTGGATTTATTAAGGTCAAGAAATATATGAGTGAGATAGGATGTGAATGGGAGGAGCTGAATGAATTTGCCCCTCTCATCTAATTAGCAACATGCAAATAATATGCAAATAGCATACTCTTTGTTTTGAGGCTACCTGGCCTGTGCTTTTTGAAAATGGTTTGTAAAGGAACCTCCAGGCAGTACCTGAAAATCCCAAGACATGGGAATATTCAGATACAGTATGGCTGTGCAGGTCTAACTTATCTAGTTTTATGTGGGCTCAATCTCCTCTCTGTGAACCTCAGTTTCCCTGTGTGTGAAATGGCAAGATTATACTGGATGGTGTCTGAGGCTTCTCTCCAGCTCTGACAGCCCAGGGTTCCCTGATCTGGGGCATGGTGCCAATGAAAAGTGGAAGGGTTGATGCCATGATGGGGTGGAAGCCCTTGGCTTTCTTTTCCCTGCCACCCACCTCAGTTCCATCATGCCATCCCCACTCCTGCCATCCCAAAGTGGACACGTTTCTGAAGATGGTTTGGGGTCCCACCTGGTGCCTTCATCCACACAGTTTCCTTTACCTGGAATATTCTTTCTGTTTCAGTCTTCCACCTGACCACACCCCAGCTCCAAAGCTTTGCTTTTTCTCTCCACTCCAAGGTTATGGCAAGATGTTCTGCTTCCCGATGCCGCTAAGCACTGCCTAAGCTGCTGCCCTTTCCCAGTCGTGGTTCAAGACTGAATCTCAGAGCTGGAGAGAAGACTTGGAGACTAAGAGAGCATACTGCTTTTGCAGGGACCTGAGTTAGGTTCCCAGCACCTGTATCAGGCAACTCACAACTGCTCATAACTCCAGCATCAGAAGAACCCAACACCTCTGTCTTCCACAAGCACCCACACACAGATGCATCCACATGATTAAAAATAATTTTTTAAAATTTATTTACTTAACGTGCATTGGTGTTTTTGCCTGCATGCATGTGTGAGGATGTCAGATTTCCTGGCACTGGAGTTACAGACAGACAGTTGTGAACTGCCATGTGGGTGCTGGGAATTGAACCCGGATCTTCTGGAAGAGCAGCTGGTACTCTTAAACCTGAGTCATCTCTCCAGCAACAAAGATAAATATTTTAATAAGCATTTTGTTAATGTTTTAACAAAAAAGAGACTGACTCCTGTCTAAGTGTATGAGCTCCGCAGAGCCACTGTAACAAAGCAGCAGCTTTGGCAGCTTACAGCAACAAAAATTTATTTTCTCACATTTCTGGCAACAGGAGGATCAACATCAGTTCCCTGGGCCAAAATCAAGGTGCCACCAGTATCAAGCTCTCTCTGGAGGCTGTGGGAGGTAATCTTCTTCCAGCTTTCAGTCTAGATGCTCCCTCCCTCCATCTCCTCATCCCCTTCCCCACATGTGGCCTGACTCCTGTCCTGGGACTGGACCCAGGCTCTCAGGACCTCCTGCAAGGGCTAAACACTGAACTACATCCCCAGTCTTTTAAATTTTTTATTTTGAGACAGGGTCTCTCTGAGTTGTCCAGGTTGGTCACAAATTTGAGGTAATCTAGCCTTGGCCTCTCTAGTAACAGTACTTACAGGCATGTCTTTCTCTTATAAAGACACATGTGGTGCCATTTGAAGCCCACCCACCCACATGACCCAGAATAGCCCCCCCCCGCCTTAAGATTTCTAATGCAATCACATCTATGAAGACTTTTTTTTCAGATAAGGTAATATTCACAGGTTCTCAGGATTAAAACATGGGCATATCTTTAGGAGTATATTTAGTCTAGTTCTCACCCTAGTTAAGTCCTGCGATAACCCTGAAACATAGGTTTCTATATTCTAGAGAGGAGGTACTGAGGCTTGGGAAGACTGAGCCACCCACCAAAGGTCAACATGGATGTTAGATGACAGAGCTAGGAGCCAGATGAACTTGATTCCAGAGCCAGCCTGCTTCTAGTGTCACCAACAGCCTCTGCTTGGACCCCAGGTCCTGGCCCAGATTCTTGCTTGAATGGATATGCGGAAAGAGAAAGACGGGTGGGCAGGGAAAGGACAGGTGAGTCCCACCCAGCCTTGCCATCCTGGAAGCACTGTCCTGATTTGCCAAGCCACCTCACTGCCTCTCTAATCCTCCGCCGCCAGAAGTCTGGAATCCCCCCAGCTGCAGCCCCCTGCCAGCAACTCCTGCCCAGAATAGTGGCACAGTGCCTAGACTTCAGGCAGGAGATATCAAACCACAGAACCAGAGGGACATCTGGAGGTCACCTCATCCAGCCTTGTGCCCGCAGCCAGTCCAGCTCACAAAGACACAGACAGACAGGACCAGGCTGGGAGGTAGCAGAAATGTGGGACACCCTCCTCTCCAGCTCTTCTCTTCTTCCTCACCGGTACAGCATTTCTCCTTAGAAATGTCCTTAGTTCTAACCTTCTGGACCAGCATAATGGCAGCTGGCCAGAGCCAGCTAAGTCCTCCTATCTATCGAATTCTCCAAAAGGCAAGGCAAGGTTTCTGGCTAAAGTCCTTTCTGGACATCTCTAAGTGGTCTGTCTACATAGCCCTGGCTGGCTGTCCTGAAACTCACTTTGTAGACAAGCCTGGCCTTGAACTCACAGAAATCCACCCGCCTCTGTCTCCCAAGCGCTGGGATTAAAGGTGTGCACCACTATATCTGGCTTAAATTCGTCATCTTTAAAATGGATTGGATAATGGTGACGATGGGGATGCCCATCTCACAGGACTATGACAGAAATAATAACGCAGCCCAAGAAAAAGGAAATCTAATCACTACTTGGAGCAAGACAGGTACTGTGGAAATATTTTGTCACACCTCTTCAGCTCTCCAGCCAAAACCCATTCCTCCTGGTTAAGCCGGACTCCTGCTCACCTCAGCCAGTCTGGTCTGCCTTGTGCGCTAGACTGTGAACTCCTCTAGGCAGAATGTTGTTCATTTTTCATTCTCCTGCCATTCCCTTCCCAGTATCTAAGACTGTATACTTGGGCATGCAGGCGCCATATATTTGATAAATAAGCGAGTGAGTGTATGAGTCACACCCCCAGGTCCTGACATCCACCACCAGTCCGCCTCGGTAGGACTCTTTCGGCGGACTCCAGGCTCCCAACGCAGAGCCTGGGAAAGCGACGCTGCAGCTTTAAGATTCTCCCGGGCGTCCTGGGTTGCCAAGGCGCGGTTGCCAGGGGCCTGCGCGGAGTGGCGTCCGGCCTTTAACGCGCGGGCGCTGGGTTTCCGCCGCCGCCGCAGCCGCCTGAGCCGCCGCCGGGCCGCGTCGGGCTCGGCTCCTCCGAACCGTCTGGCGGACTTGGCACCGGCCCCCGCTCCTCAGTGCCCCCGCGGTGCGTGGCAGGCTGTGGCTTCATTATCCTGATTGATTCCTCCTGCTCCCCGACACCGTGGGGGCCCCGGCCGAGGAAGGGGGAGGGAAGCGGCATCTGCGGAGCTCATTCCCGGTCCTCGACCCAGCCGCTCCTCGGGCTGCCCGGCTACCGGCCCTCGGTGCCCTGCGACGGCCGGTCATGGGCGGGATGGGTTCATACCAGGGAAGATTAGAGCCTCCCTCGCCTGGCTCAGTGCTGCCGCCCTAGGAACCGAAAGGGGTCTGGGTGGGGAAGGAGACTGTGCTGGACTGAGAACTCAGATGAAGAGCAAAATGGGAACGTGACATCGGTCTCCTGGCCAAGGCTGAGTGACACGTATCTTATCACCGCCCTCCTTGGTCTCCCAAGTATGCTTCTGTGGTAAGAAGCCTTGGTAAGATCTGCCTGGACAACTGCACGATTCCTAGGCAAGAAGACCCCTCCTCAGAATCGGGTACCTACACCCCATCCAAGGGCTGAAACCTTGGTAGAAAGAAAGCACCTGGGGGCCAGGCCTAAAGGTGGAGTGTCTTCCTTCTGCCACTTGGCCTGTGACCTGGGCAAGTAACTTCCTTTCTTAGCCATGATAAATATCTCCCAGCATCAGTGGTTACATAATTTGCAACGTGTTGGTGCCAGGAGCCTACCTAAGTTCACCAGAAAGAAGGAAGGATGCTGTGGGGGGAGGCAGGCTGGCCTCCATCCCTGTGTTATTTGGGGTAGATCACTTGAGGGAGGTGAGTGTCCTCCACGGTTTAATTCCCTTAACTGAGATGACCCTGAACCTTCCAGCTAACCTTGCCCCGTTGTCAGAGTAGAAAGACAAAACCTCTGTGTACATGTGTGTGTGTTTGGCATGGAATGGCATGACACAGATTGAATATCTCAGTTCATTTCAGGCTCTCTCACCATGCCCATCCCTGAGGCCTGGCCACCAGCCCTGACAGTCTCCCCCTAGTGTCTTAGCTCTGCCCTATCCAAGGGCCTGGTGAATCTCTACGCGACTCTTCTGAGTACCTCATCACCACGCCCTGAGGCTCTGGGAAAGAGGGAGTTGGTGGAGCATTTAAGGCCATTTTCTCCGGAGCTGTGACAGTTTTCATTGGTGAACGCAACTGAGGTCACCCCACAACTTGGTGCCTAAGTCTAGGCCTGTCTCTTCTGTGAATTCATTCATTTATCCTTCCAATTCACATTTACTGGGTGACCACACGGGGCCAGCAGCTGAGAGTGTGAGAACGGACACCCACCCCTAGGGTAGCAAGCATGCCATTCTGAATCTCTGGCCTGCTGCAGGCCAGCCAGATGCACAGCCATCCCTCCAGTACAGGGGCATTAGCTGTAGCAGGACCTCCCAGATTCTAGAACAGTCTACACAGTCACGATGCCTTTCCCTCCCTCCTGAACATGCTCTTGACCTGGACTTACTGGGGGCCGGGGACAGATCATAAAATTTAAGTCTGGGGCTCTTGTTCTCCCTGTTTTATTGGGATTACCAGTTTTTGCAACACTCATGTATTACTTTTCAAGGTAAAAAATGCAATAAAAAACATCACCATTTTTGTGGGGAGGGACCAAGGAGGGGTTCCCTCACATATACCCTGGTAATCAGAGCTAGGTCAGCACAGGTATTAGCTAGCCTGCCAACCTGTACTGGAACCTTGATCAGTGTGGCCCCATAAACAGCTGCCTCGGTCTCCTCTACTGACCTGGCTGGCCTGCTCCGTTCTTAGCGCCTCCAGACCTCTGCACTACTTCCTATTAATACAAACCATGTGAGACCCTCAATGTGGAGTCTCCAGGCAGAAGAAGCCACAGCCGCCTAGTGGCTGCCAGGGAGACTGGCAGGAAAGAGCTTCACCCACCGTCTCCTGGGAAACAGTGAGCTACCCACAGAAGGGCCATTTGGAAATAAAATCGTTGCCTTCGAGTGTGTTTGTGTCAGTACTGAAAGAGACAGGGAGTTAAGCTCCCCCAGTGCCCTCTGCTCTTCTCTCTCCACAGGGAAAGTCTCTCATTGGCTCTTTCTCTGCCTCCCCAAATCCAATTCCTCTTGTATGCTCTTCTGGGACTTAAAAGTATCTAGAAAAATGTCTCTGTAGATCCCTGATGCAAGCGGAGAAGAGCCCTGGGGTGAGGGTCGGAAACCCAGGTTTTCATCCTTTCTGCCTTGCCTGTGGCCCTGACCTGTTTTAGCCGCTTGCTGAGTCTTGGCTTCCAACTTTTCGAAAAGGGTGCCAGAGACGATTTCCCATCCTTATGAGTCCCTGCCTTGAGGCTTCTTCCAAGGCACTGGAATAGCAGTTGGGCATTCTAAGCCATTCTTCTCTGCCCTTGGGACAGATAGCCATAGGTGCAACCAGTTGCTTAAAGCACCCTGGTCCTCCTCGGTCTGCATATGCATTCCTATGGGTAATAGGTACTTTTTGGGAGTGATGTTTACACCGAGAAGGTCCAGAGGTTAACTGAATTTCTGTCAAAGAGGCACCAGGCACCACTTCCACCTGCTTCCCCTTACCTCCCCCTCCCACCTTTCACTGCTGGGGATTGAATCTAGGCCCTTGCAGGACTATCCAAGCACTCCCCCAGACCTTTCTTTTGCTCTTGAGAGATCCAATCCATCCCTGCTACACTGGGGACAGAAACCTTGGAATCCACAGGTCAGAAGTGCCTAAGTAAAAGCAAGAGGCTTTGTTACAAATGGAGAGTCCCTTCCTGCTGGGCTCACCCTCCTAGCGTCCCCTTTCCTTGTGACCTCACATTCACCTCACTCACATTCCCTTCTCAGCTCGGTAGGAGATGCTGAGGGAGCCCCTCATGCTGGAGAAACCCCCAGGGAGCAGCTCTGGGAAAGAAGAGGACCTAGGCCCCAGCCTCCTTTAGATACCACTACTTAGGAGGAGAAACCGGTCAGCCCTCCTGGCTGGCCTGCCTGACCTCATAGCTCCTGACCTTGATCTGCCCTTGGCAGTGGCAGAGAGAGATGGAGGAGCTAGGTGTTGGAGCTGAGAGTGTTGAGCAGACAGCCAGGAATAAGGAAGAACAGGGGAGCTGTAGAAGCAGGGGAGGGGCAGAGATCTGGCTCCTCCCTTGTCACCTATATGTTACCTACTGTCCACCAGGTGAGGGGCTCTGTTCCAGTTCTGACTGGATTGAGTCCCATCCCAGCCTGGTGCTGAGGTGTTGCCATTCTCCAGTCTGCCCTGACAGAGAAGGGAACCGAGACTCAGAGCCTTACATAATCTGCCCAAGGTCACACAGCTCATCGGAAGAGCAGCCAGGTTCCCAGCCCAAGCCTGGCGGCCCCCAGTGGCTTCCCCTTGCTGCCAGAAAGTCTTCTTCCTGGAAAAACAGGTCTGGGGTTGGGGCTTTCATTTGGAGCTCATCAGGATCCCCAGAGGCTAATCTATTGTCATCTGCCCTACTCCTCCTTACCCAGCTGCCAGACAAGTCGCAGGTGAGCCCCCTGCCGTGGCCCTTGCCCCAGCCGCAGGTGCAAGTTCATCTTTGCCTGGCTCCCTGGTGAACCCAAGGTGGCTCTGAGGTCACCCCTACCCCTGTGCCTTTAATTCTGCATTTCCGCATCTCAGAGTACCAGGGAATTGCAGGGCCAGCGAGGAGGTCACTTGAAGGTTGAAATTGGGGCCCTTTTTGGCAAAGGATTTGGGGGGGGGCTGGTTATCTCCCTTGATTGGAAGGAACCCTCCCCCAGCCTCCACCCCTCACCCTAGAGACAGCCGGAGCTTTGCTTAGTTAATGAAATACAAAAGAAGGATTCAGAGGTGGGGGTGGCTCCCGAGCCCTGGAAAGCAGGGAGAGAGGAGAAGTTGGGTCTCTTCCAAAGAGTTAATGTTCCACACTATGATCGATTAGGTGTCAGATGTAATTTCAAACCAATACAAGATGAATGGCATAATTTTCCCTCTCTCATTTTAGACAGAATTAAGAATCCATTAGCTAACACAAATTTTTGGCAAGTTTAATAGGAGCTCAAATCTACATTCGGAGGAAACGCTCCCCAAAGCCTGTTTCAAGCTTTTACTTCTCAGGCCCCCTGCCTCCAGCTCCCTCCAACTCTCACCAGCCGGCTGCTGTGTGTGTCCCCCCCCCACTCCTTCCCTAGCCCCCAAATGCCCCTCCCCAACCCAGCCCAAGATTAACTGGCCTGACCCCTCTCACAAAGGCCTGGCCAGCCCACCATTGTCTTGCAGTGGGTGGTTGGAGGAAGGGGTGGAGGGGCTGGCAGTGGGCCCAGGAAAAGGGAAGGTTTTCTAAATTGGCCCCAGGCTTTAGAAGAACCCTAGGGAGAGAGGTGAATTGGGACCTGGCCCTTGGAATCTCAACTCCTCAACTGCACTCCCAAGAAAGATTTATCTGAAACAAAACCTTATTCCCCTCCTAAGGGGGACACAAACCCCCATTCTTACTGTTCCTGGCAGTCACATGTTACTCCATGGAGTGACTGTCATCCCATTTCCTAGGTGAAGCAACTGAGCCTGAAGTCAGAAGTCAGCTGCACACAGGGTGGACTCCAGCTTACAAGGGCCCTTAGACAGCTTGGAGCCTCAGTTTCCCCTTGCGGAAAATGAAGAGGACAGCCTGGAGTGGTGGCTCCCATCAGGGCTTAGCACACAGCCCAGTGCTCTGAGAAACTCACAGCAATGAGCATGTCTGACTCTCCAGGCTAGAGCCAAGAGAACCAGCTCAGCCCTGGCCCAGGAAGCTCACAGCCTGTGGGGACAGAGCAGATTGAGGCCTCCCCTTTACCAGAAGTTTCCTCTGTCAAATGTCAGAACAAATTCTTCACACATAGCGGCTCATTTATTCCTCACAACCCATTTTCCAGGTCCAGAAACAGACGTAGGTGAAGCAACTCCACGGTGGTCATCCAACTAGGAAGCGGCAGAGCTGGATTCCAATTCAGAATGCCTGTCTTTGAGGGCCCTTACTTGTCACCAACAGATGGAGTGCAAAGAGGCTGGAATTAGGTCTTTTACCCTCTTTAATTTGCTTCATGTAGCCTAGGTGGACCTCAAACTTGCTATATATCTGGTGACTTTGAGACCTAGGAATGGCCAGCATGGTATGAAACACGTCCTTCAAACACAAGCTCTCTCTCTCTTCCCCCCCTTGAGACAGGATGTCACACTGTAACCCACACTGGCCTTAAACTATCCCTTTGCCTCATCTCTCAAGTGCTATAACCCCACCCCTGTCCTGTATTAGGTGTGAGTGAGTAGGAGCTACCAGGTGGGTAAGGAGCAAGAGAACCTTCTAGGCAGAGCAAGGACTGGCATCTGTGTGAACAGCAGACAACGGGGGCCTGCCCAACAAACTGGCCCTGTATTCATTTCTACAGCTTTGCTGTGAAAGTTGGGCAGACCTTCCTATTGTCCGACCCCCACAGACAGCTCCACTCCCACGCATGCTTAGCAACTCTGACTTTGCCCTGTGGTCTAAGAATAATCTAGCTTGTATCAAAGGCTTTGTTTAACCGCCTTTTATACATTACAATAACCACAGGATGCAGGTCCTGTTGTCCCGTTGTTTGAATGAGACACCTGAGGTTAGATAAAATTAAGCAATTTGGCCCAAGAGACAAGTTTCCAAAGCAGACCTGACCCCTGGAACCCAAGCTCTTAGCCAGCATGCTTGCTGCATCCTGGGAAGGGAAGGTAAACTATGGAGAACTTTTCAGAAGTGGATTGAGTTTTAGAGGTGAAAACAAGTTCTGGCAGGGCAAAGGATGCTTTCTTGCGATCTCAGTGCTGGGGAGATGGAGGCAGGAAAGTCAGAAGTTGAAGGCCAGCCTTGGCTATGTAGCAAATCAGGGGTCAACCTGGGATACCCAAGACCCTGTCTCAAGAAAAAAATTGTGGCAGTGATTAGGGTTTGGGTTCAAGCAGGTAAGATGGGTGGGCGGGAAAACCACCACTCTGGTCCAGACAGAAGGGACAGTGAGGAACTTCCTACCAGCCACCCCTAACTTGCACCATGCAGCGGATCAGTTATCAATAGACCCATTTAACAGACAAGGAGGCTGAGGTTCAGAGATGTCAGTCAACCTCTCTCGACTACTCAGCTCTTCTAGGGCAGAGCCAGGACTGCTGGAGCCCCAACCTCTCCTTCCTGCCCTCCCCCACCAGTGTCTGAGAGACATGTGGAGTTGGTTTTATGTTTCGGATCAACAAATGGCCTTGAGCTGGAGGAGAAGGAGAGGAGTGAAGAAGGGCGGTGGGAAGAGGACCGTGTCCAGAGCTCTGAGAACCTGTTGCTGACTATTCTGGGAGATATTCTGAAAGGTGCATGGTATCAATGAAAGGCTCCTTATTAAGTTTTGTGAAGAACTGGGGTTGGGAGAGCTGAAACAGTCGAAATAGCTTTTTAGGGGAAGAAACCCAGCTTTGGACTGTTAGCATCTAAGAGGAACAAACTGCCTGAGCAGGTTCATTCCCAAGCCTGTGCATGGCAGATACGTGTTCCCCATTGAGTCTGATGGAGTTACACGGTTATCCTCGGGCATGCTCTTGTGTGTCTGGTACTGTTTGAGGCTTGAGACACTTCAGAGAGCCTTGCCTCCAGGGAGTTTTATTCTGGCTGGGGAGACAGACAGAAGACACAAGATCATTTGCATTCCAGAAGGGAGAGAGTGCTGCTGCTCCCCAAGGTCGTGGCGGTCAGAAGTGGTCTCAGACTGGAAGGGTGGCTTTGGAGCACCAGTGTCCAGCTATGGAGCAGTGCAGATGTGGGGAAGGCCGAGTGGACTGGGCAGAAGCAGGCATGGGGGCAGCAGCCTTGAGGATGGGTGGGTGGAGGCAGACTTCCAGGAGGAGGAATGGAGGGCTCGGGCCAAATTCTGAGCACAGGAGCCATGCCAAAATGTCTTTGCAAAAGATCACCACTGCTCCTGCGGGGAGACTAAACAGGGGAGAGGGAAGCAGGCAGGGGACAGGCAAGGAGGAATTTTCTATCAAATATAAAAAACATGTAGGATTCAAGGGACCCACAAGATCAGTAAAAGAGTTTGCCACACCAACCCGAAGAGTTGAGTTCGATCCCAGCAATAAAGGTGGAAGGAGAGAACTGAACGCGCAGGTTGTTCTCTGCCTCTGTGTTCTTGGCGTGGAAAGCATGTACCCACTCACACACACCATCTACTTGCACACACACCTTACACACACCATACACACACACCATACACCACACCATACACACACACTGCATACAACACACATACCATACACCATACATACACACACTGCATACAACACACACACCATACACACACACCACACACCATACACACACACTGCATACAACACACACACGCACACACAAACCAGCATTTAAGAGGTAGCCGAAGAGCCTGGTGGTGGTGGCGCACGCCTTTAATCCCAGCACTCCGGAGGCAAAGGCAGGCGGATCTCTGAGTTGAAGGCCAGCCTGGTCTACAAAGCATGTAGGACAGCCAGGGCTACACTGTCTTGAAAAACCAGAGAGAGAGAGACAGAGACTACAGACAGAGAGAAGTGGAGGCACACTCCTATAATCCCAGAACTCAGGAGATGGAGGGTGGAGAGTTCAAGGTCATTCTCTATACTGAGCTGGAGGCTAGCCTGGGCTGCAAAAAACCTTGTCTCAAAAACAAATGAACAAAAATTATTAGCCCTGGTTGCCTAGTACTGGGGTTGTTCAGCAAGCAGTGGATTTGGATTTGAGGGGATGATGTTTAAAATGTTCAAAATGGATTTTCAGAAATAGCTTTTAATTCTTTGTTTTTATTATTTTTAATTATTTGTGTTTGTATGTGGGGGTTGTACGTGAGTGTAGGCGCTCATTCGGGCCAGAAGCCTTGCAGTGCCTGAAGCTGGCGTTACAGCTGGTTGTGAGCTATCTGACCAAAGTGCTGAGAACTGGACTTGGGTCCTCTAGGAAACCAGCAAGTGCTACTGAGTCCCTTAAAATTGTAATTTTATTTGTTTGTTTGTTCTGTGTGTATATGTATGCATGTACCATAAAGTACATGTGTTGAGGCCAGAAGACACCTTTTGGGAGTTGGTTCTCTCCTCTATCATGTGGTTCCCAGGGATTGAACTTGGGTCAGCAGGCTTGAGGTCAAACACTGTCACCCACTGAGCCATCCTCCTGGTTCCAAAACTAATTATGAAGATTTCACAGGAATCTATGACTATACTAAAAGTCATTGTTTTTAAACTTTATATGAATGCATAGCTGAATAAAGCTATGTTTTATTTATTTATTTATGTGATTTTTCCAGAAAGGGATTTGTCTGTGTAGCCCTGACTATCCTGGAACTTGCTCTGTAGATTAGGCTGGCCTTGAACTCAGAGATCTGCCTGCCTCTGCTTCCCGAGTGCTGGGATTAAAGGCGTGTGCCACTACACCTGTATTGTTGTTGTTATTATTATTAATCGTCCTGGTTGATGCATCAAAAATGGATGGAGGGGGTACACAACACTGCAGTCATATTCAACCAAGAACAGTAGCAGAGACTGTCCCGAAGAGAGAGATGACGAGCTGGCCTGCCCCAGGAGGGAGCAATGCAGTGGGGCCAGACATATCCGACATATTCACTGACTGATGAATCGGGTCTGGGATATGAAAGAAAGAACCTGACTAGGGTGACCCAGAGGTCAGGCCTGAGAGACCAGGGGGCTGAAGAACTAGACAGGGCCTGAAGGTACTGATTACTACAGGCTACACTGGGAACTTAGGTTCTAAGACCCTGAAAATTTGGTGGGGTTTGTTGTTTGCTTTTGTTTTGTTTTGGGATAGGTTATTACAGGGTAGCTACCCTTATGCCTCAGCCTTCCTGGTGGTCCTGGAATTACAGGCTCATGCCACCAAGTCCTGCTGCCCCTTGCTTTTCAATGAGTTCTACCCCAGCCTTTAGAGCCTCTTAGTATTCAGACAGCTGCACGGCTTGCTGGAGCAGGCCTGGCTCATGTCAGGTGCCTGCAGCGCATTTGCCCCCTTCCTCTCCCTTCTTTCTGACCTTCCAGCTGAGACTGCTCCAAGCCAGGAGTCCTGGAGAGGATGAAAGAGACTTCACAGACCCCAGATCCTAGAGGGAGCGCTGGGCTGGGGGCAGGGTGCTGCTCTGGGTTTTTCATTCTGAGGCCAGGGAAGGAGGAGAGAAAGGAGCCTGAGTGTGTGGCTCCTTCACACGCACCCTTTCTCAGGGATGCAGGGCTGCCCTACACATTCGAGGCTGGTGGTAAATGATCTGGGAGTCAGACCTTCTTCAGACTAGTGAGAAATTCTAGGGAGCTAATTACCACTTTCAAGCGGATGCTAGGTTAATGTGATGATTCGGAAGGTGTATTATTCAATTACATTTAACAAAAAGATTTATAGTCAAGTAAAATATAATTAGGAGGCTGCCAGGAGACAGGCCTCCCGAGAGGAAGGAAGAGAGGGGAGGCTAGTCCCTAATGAAACAGGTTTAAGCCATGGCCACAGGACTGACTCATGCTTCCACGCCCCTCTTCAAGGCCCACAAAGCATTAATGAAGCCTGCCTGTCAACACACTTCACAAGAGCTAAGTCCACACCTGGCTCAGAGTGTATAGAGAAAATAGAACAAATATATGGGTCTCTGTCTTCAAGGAGCCTCCATCTCTCTAGTCCTTCTTCTATATTTAGTTGCATGTATGTTTGTGGGTATGTGGGCATGAATGCGGCTGTCTGCAGAAGTCAAAGGTTATTCCTCTGGGACTGGAGTTACAGGAGGTGGTGAACCACCTGATGTGGGTACTGGGAATCAAACTTGGGTTCTCTGCAAGGGAAGTATTCATCCTGCCTACTGAACCACCTCCCTAGCACCCCAGCTTGTGTTTGTGTTTTTATTCATTTGATTATTTTTATTTTTCAAGACAGAGTTTCCTTGTCTTGTGTAGCCCTGGCTGTCCTGGAACTCACTCTGTAGACCAGGCTGGCCCTGAACTCACAGAGATCCACCTGCCTCTTCCTCCCGAGTGCTGGGATTAAAGGCATGGGCCACCACACTCAGACTCAGTTTGGGTTTTTAAAAGGATCACCCTAGGTCAGGCATGGTGGCTCATGCCTGTAATCCAAGCCCTTGGGAGGCTGAGGCAGGTGGATTGCCATGACTTCCATGTCAGCCTGGCTTACAGCTTGAGACTTTGTCTTTCAACAAAGGTGGGGAGGTATGAAGTGGTGAAAAGGAGATAGCTCAGCAAGGAGAACCCCCAGTAACCCAAGCCTAGGGACCCAAGCCTGGAGTTCAATCCCTGGAACTCAGAGAAAATGCTAGATATTGTGGCCCAAATCTGTAATTCTAAAGCAAGATGGGAGGTGAAGACCTGAGAATCATCTGAAAGCTGGAAGACCAACTAGCCTGGGAGACCAGCTAGCCTGTAGTAGGTGGCACAGCAGAAACATCAAGAGAGACTCTATCTCAGCAACATACAAGATGGATCCACAGGGTGGTGTTCTGATCTCCACACCCACCCTGGCACTTGTACACACACACACACACACACACACACACACCCCAACTAATTAAATGGGACAAGACTAGAGCAGAGGCCAAAGGGAAAAGTGGCTTTTATTCTGCTATATAGAAAGTGCTGGGGCTGGAGAGATGGCTCAGTGGTTAAGAGCTCTGACTGCTCTTCCAGAGGATCAGGGTTCGATTCCCAGTACCCACATGGTAGCTCACAACTGTCTGTGACTCCAGTTCCACGGGATCCAACACCCTCACACAGACATATATGAAGGCAAAACACCAATGCATATGAAATAAATAAATTAAAAAAAAGAAAGTGCTGAGGGAAGAACCTGGGATTGGGGTACATTTTGAAATAAACAACAGTGCCCCTGTAAGAATCCATGTAGAGAGTAGGGTTAAGAAGAACTCGGGGATGACTCCCAGATTCTGCCTTAAGCAACAAATTGGGTGGGTAACTGCTACCATTTATTGAAGTGAGGAAGTCAAGAGAAGAACTAGAAGCAGACTTGAGGAAAGAGCTCAGATCTGGGGTGAGAGACCCTTGCGGGGCTTTCCAGCCCTGAGGGGTGAGGTGCAGCCAGCCCAGCCAGGGGCCTCTCCTCCCACCACTGTACTCTGTTGCTGCCCAGCCAGCCCTTTGCTCCTCATAGCTCTCTTTTTCTCCTCCTGCATTGGGGAGAGTGTGACTCTAGCTGGGAGAGAGCATCACCATCCCTGTCCCTTCCAACTTCTGACATTGCCGAGGTTCTCATGCTCGATTCACACTGGTTTGAATTCACTGAGGACTCGTTATTGTTCACAATCTGAAGCAGAGTCTTTGGCCATACAGTCAGTCAATCTCGCCAGCCTCTCTTTCCATAGTACTAATAATAAAATAATTGAGCCTGGTTTTAGCTGGCTAAGTGGTCAAGAGCACTGTTGCTCTTGTGAAAGCCCAGGGTTTGGTTCCCAGAACCCACATGGTGGTTTACAACCATCCACAACACCAGGCACACATTGTGACATACATACACACATGTAGGCAAAACACTCATACACAGAAAATAAGTCTTTACATCTTTTCTTTTTTGGGGGGGGGTTTTCAAGTCAGGGTTTTTCTGTACCTTTTTTTTTTAAGATTTATTTATTTATTATGTATACAGTGTTCTGTCTGCATGTATACCTGCAGGGAAGAAGAGGGCACCAGATCTCATTATATGAATGGTTGTGAGCCACCATGTGGTTGCTGGGACTTGAACTCAGGACCTCTGGAAAAATACCAGTGCTCTTAACCACCGAGCCATCTCTCCAGCCCCTCTCTGTAGCTTTGGAGCCTATGTTGGAACTCGCTCTTGTAGACCAGGCTGGCCTCGAACTCACAGAGATCCACCTGCCTCTGCCTTCTGAGTGCTGGGATTAAAGGCATACACCACTACTGCCTGGCCAAGTCTTTAAATTTTAAAAATAAAAACACATAAAAAAAAGATGTGCTAGATGTGCTGAAGAGATGACTCAGAGGTTAAGAACACTGGCAGTTCTTCCAGAGGTCCTGAGTTCAATTCCTAGCAACCACATGGTGGCTCACAACTGTCTGTAACTTTAGTTCCAGGGGATCTGACGCCCTCACACCAATGCACATAAAATAAAGTTTTAAAAAGAAATTGTGCTGGAGCTGTGGCGTCGGCTCTGTGGCTGAGAGCGTGTGTGGCTCTCGCAGAGGACCTGAGTTCAATCCCAACACTGACAAAGTGATTCACAACCATCTGATCCACGAGATCTGATGCTCTCTTCTGACCTCCATGGTACCAGGCACATATGTGGTACACATTCATACATGTAGGCAAAACACTCGTGCATGTAAAATAAAATAAGACTTTAAATTTTTTTTAAAATTTGTGCTAGCTAATTTTGACAAGTTGACACAGTGTCATCTGTGGAGCAGCCTGCATTGAGGAAATGTCTTCGTGGGCGTGTCCTGTAGGCAGCTCTATAGGGCATTTTCTTCACTGGTGATTAATGTGGTAAGGCACAGTTCACGGTAGGTGCTACCACCCCTGGACTGGTGGTGCTGGTCGCTATAAGAAAGCAGGCCAAACAGACAGGAGGACCAATGGAACCGAATAGAAGACCCGGATATCAATCCATATATCTTCAAACACCTGATATTTGATAAAGAAGCAAAAAATATCAAATGGAAAAAAGAAAGCATATTCAACAAATGGTGCTGGCATAACTGGATATCAACATGTAGAAAAATGAAAATAGACCCATATCTATCACCATGCACAAAACTCAAATCCAAATGGATCAAAGTCCTCAATATAAAGCCAGCCACACTGAACCTTATAGAAGAGAAAGTGGGAAGTACACTTAATGCAACGGCACAGGGAACCACTTCCTAAATAGAACCCCAGCAGCAACAGACACTGAGAGAAACAATAAATGGGACCTCCTGAAACTGAAAAGCTTCTGTAAAGCAAAGGACACGGTCAACAAGACAAAACGACAGCCTACAGAATGGGAAAAGATCTTCACTAACCCCACATCAGACAGAGGTCTGATCTCCAAAATATACAAAGAACTCAAGAAATTGGACACCAAAAGATCACATAATCCAATAAAAAAATGGCGTACAGACCTAAACAGAGAACTCTCAACAGAGGAATCTAAAATGGCTGAAAGACACTTAAGGAAATCTTCAACACCCTTAGTCATCAGAGAAATGCAAATCAAAACAACTCTGAGATTCCATCTTACACCTGTAAGAATGGCCAAGACCAAAAACACTGATGACAACTTATGCTGGAGAGGTTGTGGGGAAAAGGGAACACTTCTGCATTGCTGGTGGGAATGCAAGCTGGTACAACCCCTTTGGACGTCAGTGTGGCAATTTCTCAGAAAATTAGGAAACAACCTTCCTCAAGACCCAGCAATACCACTTTTGGGTACATATCCAAAGGATGTTCTGGCTATGTTTGTCATAGCCAGAACCTGGACACAACCTAAATGCCCCTAGATCGAAGAATGGATAAGAAAAATGTGGTATATTTACACAATGGAGTACTACACAGCAGAAAAAAATAATGACAGCTTGAATTTTGCAGGAAAATGGATGGAACTAGAAAACATTATTTTGAGTGAGGTAACCCAGACACAGAAAGACAATTATCACATGTACTCACCCATAGGTGGTTTTTAAACATAAAGCAAAGAAAACCAGCCTACAAACCACAATCCCAGAGAACCTAGACAACAATATGGACACTAAGAGAGACTTACATAGATCTACATCTACATGGGAAGTAGAAAGTATAAAAAGACAAGATCTCCTAAGTAAATTGGGAGCATAGGGACTTTGGGGAAGGATTGAAGGAGGGAGGGGAGAGTCAGGGAGGGGAGCAGAGAAAAATGTAGAGCTCAATAAATATCATGGAAAAAAATAAAAAAGAAAGAAAGAAAGAAAGAAAGCAGGCCAAGACTGGGCAGTGGTGGCACACGCCTTCAATCCTAGCACTAAGGAGGCAGAAGCAGGTGGATTTCTGTAAGCTGGAGGCCATCCTGCTCTACAGAGTAAGTTCCAAGACAGCCAGAACTACATAACAGAGAGAACCTGCCTCAAAAAGCAAAGGAAAGAAAGAATGAAAGAAGATAAGAAAACAGGATGAACAAGCCATGGGGAGCAAGCCAGGAAGCAGTGTTCTTCCATGGCCTCTGCATCAGCTCCTGCCTCAAGGTTCCTGCCCTCACTTCTCTCAGCCATGGACTGTTACCTGGAACAAACCCTTTCTTCCTCAGGTTTCTTTCAGTCATGGTGTTTTATCACAGCAACAGAAACCCTAACCAAGACGAAAGCAATACATGACGATAAAACAAATCCAGCGATGACCTAAGGACACGCTTGAGCCACACCCTCTAGTTGAATGCTCTTCCCTTCCTCCCTCCTCCTTCTCTCCACAAAAGTTGATTTTAACGTACCAAAGAGTCTGAGAACTTCAGGTGTTTAAGTAGGGCCGGCAGCAAGGACAACCATCTCAGACACAGGAACAGCTGATTTAGTCTGGATCTCTTGGTCTTTCCTGTGACCAAGAACCCTTCCTGCAGCTTTCGCTTTGGGTCCCTTGAGTTTCTTTCTCTCCTCATTGTGTTGCTTCATCAAAGTCTTATTTTCACCATTTCCTTGGACTGTTTCAGGGGCTTCTTTTTATCACCCTCAGGGTCTGACCTGGTGCCCTTTCCCCAGACTCTCATCCTAAACTAAAAGCCTTGAAAGGTCATTTTATTTTAAATTTTCCCATTTATTTACTGTGTGTTTGTCTGTGTGCCTGTGTGTGTCGTACTTGGAAAGGTCAGAAGACAACTTGCTGGTGTCTGTTTTCTTTCTTTTTTTAAAAGAATTTATTTATTATGTATACAATATTCCTCCTGCATGTACAAGTCTATGCCAGAAGAGGGCACCAGACCTCATTACAGATGGTTGTGAGCCATCATGTGGTTGCTGGGAATTGAACTCAGGACCTCTGGAAGAACAGCCAGTGTTCTTAACCTCTGAGCCATCTCTCCATCCTCGCTGGTGTCTGTTTTCTTCTTCCCCCATGTGAGTCCTAGAATTTGAACTCAGGATGTCAGCCTTGGCAGCAACCACCTTTACCACTGATCCATCTTGCTAGCCCCTCACTTTTTACTTGAGTGTGTGTGTGCATGTCGTTACACATATTCACGTGTATGCAAGTGCACATGCAAACTGAGTACACGGATGTGGAGGCCAAAGGTTGGTGTGGACACTGAGGAGTTAATTACATCTGCCCTTATGTGAGTTATGGACATTGAGTTCAGATCTTCAGGCTTGTATGGCAAGTGTCTTCACGGCTGAGCCAGTTCACCAACCCCCTCCACTCTATTTTCTTGAGATTGGGTCTCTCTCCCTGAACCTGGAGCTTGTCAAATCCAATGGAAAGGTTAACCAGCAAGCTCCAGGGATCTTCCCGTCTCCACCTCCCCAGTGCTGGGATTGCAGGTGCATACCATCATGCCTGGTTTGTTTTCTGGGTACCGGGGAGTCCAAGCTCACATTGCTCATGTTTGTGCAGGAGGCACTTTATCAGTTTAGCCGCCTCCCATCACTTGGGTGATCATTTTAAAATCTCACGGTGGCTGGGTTGTGGTAGTGCA
Source organism: Ondatra zibethicus (assembly GCA_004026605.1). NCBI lineage: Eukaryota > Metazoa > Chordata > Mammalia > Rodentia > Cricetidae > Ondatra > Ondatra zibethicus. The sequence goes on along the minus strand of PVIU01013189.1, from coordinate 29,378 downwards.
CACTTTTAGTCCCAACACTGGGGGAAGGTAGAGGCAAGGGGATCCTCCATGGTTTCAGGACAGCCAGAGCTATACAGTAAGACCCTGTTTCTTCTTCTTCTTTTATTTTTCCTTTTTTCTTATTTTGTTTTTGTTTTGTTTTGTTTTTTCAAGACAGGGTTTTACTGTGTAACAGCCCTAGCTGTCCTGGAACTAGCTGTGTAGACCAGGCTGGCCTCGAACTCACAGAGATCCTCCTGCCTCTGCCTCCAGAGTGCTGGAATTATAGGCGTGCACCACCATCACCCAGCCTAACCCTGCTTCTATAATAATATTAACAACAACAAAAAAATAAAACCTCACTGTGAAACAATGTGTGGGAGGGTCTATAGCCGCTTTGAACAGAGCTAAGAAAGTATAACATTGTTGCTAGTACACCAGTCTGTGGGCAGAGAGGAGGAGCCATTTTGTGACCCCTCCCCCCATTCTTCCTCAAGTGAAGCACCTGGGCAGTTCTCCTACACTGGCCTGAATGCAGAGGACAGACATCTCTGACTTAAGGAAAGTCTGCACTGTGTTGGGGAAATATGTCCCTTTCTTGGAGAAGGCACATCTCTCCTTGAAACTACCAGATCTGTAGTGTGGTTATTTGGGTTCACAGTAAGAGGAGCCCACTTTTGAGGGGCGAGATCTTACTCTATGATACAAGAGAGGACTCCTGTATCTTCCATCCTCTGAGGGTTTGTGGGTGCCTGCATATTCATTCAGGCTCTGATGTGGAAGGGTCAGGTAATCTGCATGCATTCACTGAAAGCCAGAAGAGCCCAATCTCTTATGTCCCCCAGTACATTTGTGTGGAAGACTGATTATCAAGTTGTGAGGGTCCTTATGAAGGTAGGAGATGACTGGACTACTCACACTTGTTCCTGTGGTCGAGTCTTAGGAATAAAGACAGGCTCTGGTCCCAGAGCTCTGAGCTCAGCTCCCCTCTTCCTGCTCCCTGCCTCCTCTACCTCCTCTCAAGCTGGGCAGAATGCCCTTAGCCTGTGCCTGCTGGCACACATGCCACATGGTGCTTGGCGTACGTCTGGGCAAGGATGACGCCCCCAGGACCGGCTGGGATACCAAGCCACCCGCTGCCTCCCCCACCTTCAGAACGGAGCGTCCCCATCTTGTCCCCTTTCCCAGCCAGAGACATGGGGAGCAGGCGGGGACACAGCTCAGACAGATACAAACACGCAGATGCACCCAGAGACGCCCACGGGCGTGTGCCCCAGAGTGGCACAGACACAGTCGTTCACACAGACTCCGGTACGCACTCACCCGCACCCCCCCCCCCACCTCCGCCGCAAGGAAATGCGAAAGAAGTCAGTACTTGCGCAGAGTAGAAGTCGCAGGCCTTTGGGGTCTCTGTCCGTGGTGCTGAAACTAGAACGGTTACCCACTTCTCTACAGAAGGATGAGACAGAAAAACTTGGGGAGAAAGAGAGCTGGAAATGGGGGAAGGGCAAGAAGAAACAGAGAAGTGAGAGAAACTCATGGATAAAGGAAAAACAGGTCCAAGAAGATATCAGGGAAACTAAGAGACACCTGACCTGAGTCGGGGAAAGGGAGGTGAGCAGGAAGGTGACCTGTCTCTAGTCCCTGCTAAGGACAGTCTCAGGCTCAAGGATCTGTCCCTCTCTACCCTTCAGGACTCTGCAGGGGAGATACATGTATTGTGGAGGGTTTGTGACCTCCTGTTGTCCCTTTCATGTGCCACCTTTCTCTGAAAAATCTGAGAACTGAAGGAAAGAAGACAATACTGAGAAGTCCTATACTAGCCCTGAGATAACCCTATACTATCCCTGAGATAGTCCTATACTAGCCCTGAGATAGCCCTATACTATCCCTGAGATAGTCCTATACTATCCCTGAGATAGTCCTATACTAGCCCTGAGATAGCCCTATACTAGCCCTGAGATATCCCTATACTAGCCCTGAGATAGTCCTATACTAGCCCTGAGATAGCCCTATACTAGCCCTGAGATAGCCCTATACTAGCCCTGAGATAGTCCTATACTAGCCCTGAGATAGCCCTCCCCTCACTTGTTTTTCATTTTATTTACTCAGTGTACTATTAAAGATTGAAACTAGGGTCTCACACATGCTCAGCAGGCTGAGTTATATCATCTGATTTCATTTTTATTAAGCATTACATAACATTCCCTTGCTATATAACATACTTGGTAGCCTTGTAGCAGGAGCAGATGACTATAGCTAAGTTATTTTCTTTTTTGGTTGTTCCCACCCCCCCATCAGTCAGGAAAATGCTCCCTTAATAAATGTCTTTTTTTATCCCTCAGAACCCATGATATTTATTGAGCTCTACATTTTTCTCTGCTCCCCTCCTTGCCTCTCCCCTCCACACTTCAACCCTCCCCCAATGTCCCCATGCTCCCAATTTACTCAGGAGATCTTGTCTTTTTCTACTTTCTACTTCCCATGTAGGTTAGATCTATGTAAATCTCTCTTAGTGTCCTTATTGTTGTCTAAGTTCTCTGGGATTGTGGTTTGTAGGCTGGTTTTCTTTGCTTTATGTTTATAAACCACCTATGAGTGAGTACATGTGATAATTGTCTTTCTGTGTCTGGGTTACCTCACTCAAAATAATGTTTTCTAGTTCCATCCATTTTCCTGCAAAATTCAAGATGTCGTTATTTTTTCTACTGTGTAGTACTCCATTGTGTAAATATACCACATTTTTCTTATCCATTCTTCGATCGAGGGGCATTTAGGTTGTGTCCAGGTTCTGGCTATGACAAACAATGATGCTATGAACATAGTTGAGCACATGTCCTTGTGGCACGATTGAACATCCTTTGGATATATACCCAAAAGTGGTATTACTGGGTCTTGAGGAAGGTTGTTACCTAATTTTCTGAGAAATCATCACACTGACATCCAAAGGGGTTGTACCAGCTTGCATTCCCACCAGCAATGCAGAAGTGTTCTCTTTTCCCCACAATCTCTCCAGCATAAGTTGTCATCAGTGTTTTTGGTCTTGGCCATTCTTACAGGTGTAAGATGGAATCTCAGAGTTGTTTTGATTTGCATTTCTCTGATGACTAAGGGTGTTGAAGATTTCCTTAAGTGTCTTTCAGCCATTTTAGATTCCTCTGTTGAGAGTTCTCTGTTTAGGTCTGTACGCCATTTTTTTTATTGGATTATGTGATCTTTTGGTGTCCAATTTCTTGAGTTCTTTGTATATTTTGGAGATCAGACCTCTGTCTGATGTGGGGTTAGTGAAGATCTTTTCCCATTCTGTAGGCTGTCGTTTTGTCTTGTTGACCGTGTCCTTTGCTTTACAGACGCTTTTTAGTTTCAGGAAGTCCCATTTATTAATTGTTTCTCTCAGTGTCTGTTGCTGCTGGGGTTCTATTTAGGAAGTGGTTCCCTGTGCCAATGCATTCAAGTGTACTTCCCACTTTCTCTTCTATGAGGCTGGCTTTATGTTGAGGTCTTTGATTCATTTGTACTTGAGTTTTGTGCATGGTGATAGATATGGGTCTATTTTCATTTTTCTACATGTTGATATCCAGTTGTGCCAGCACCACTTGTTAAGTATGCTTTCTTTTTTCCATTTGATATTTTTGGCTTCTTTGTTACCCTTAATCAATGTTATCCAAAACCCTGGACATGTAGTAGCCACTGACCCCAAAGCCATGCCTATATCGATGCATCAAAGTCCATGATAAGGAAGTTAGGTCTTTCATTTTTCCTGTGAACCTGAGAAATATACAGTGGCCACTTCAGAGATGATCAAGCACATGCCCATGCCATCAAGGCCAGGGAGAATCTCAAACCACTTCTCCTCATAGGTGAAATAAATTCCAAACCCTATTCATCTTCTCAGATGACCTGGCTTCACCACTCTTCCCAGGAAGCCCCCTACTTAGCCTTTTTAAAAAACTTTTTCTTTTGAGACAAAGTCTTGTTAAGTAGAATAGGCTGACCCTGAACTTGCTCAGTAGCTCAGGCAAGATCTTTCTCCCCCAGCTTCCCCAGTAACAAGGAGCACAGCCTGCACTCCCAGGACCACCTTGTTGATGATATTTTTCCTTGTTTTTTATGTTTTAGATAGGGCCTCCTGCAGCCCAGCCTTACCCAAGAGACTCACTGTGTCGCTGAGGCTGGCTTTGACCTCTTCTGTATGTCTACCTCCTACATGCAGGGATTCCAGGTGTGCACAGGTGTGCACCATCACATCAGCACCACCTCACTTCTTAACCCCATCGTCTTCAGCAAACAGACAACAATGTTGATCTGGATTTGCTGTGAGGATGGCTGCCCTAATGCTTATTCCTCAGATTGGATTATAGGTTCCTTTCTTCCTCTCCAGTGAAACTGTATACTGGGGAGACTTCTCCTACCAGCAACCCTTTAATTGTGGAGTTTATGGAACATAAAACTGCCCATTCAAAAAAAACAAAAAAAAAATTCTCCAATAGGGAGATATTCTAGAGACTGCAGACTTACCATTAAAGGATCATATAAGGTAAGAAATGAGAAAAGAGGGAAGGAGAACAATGTGTATAAAAATTATGAAAAGGGGCTAGAGAGATGGCTTAGCAGTTAGGAACACTGGTTGCTTTTCCAGAGGGCTCAGGTTCAATTCCCAGCACCCACATGGCAGCTCACAACTGTCTGTGACTCCAGCTCCAGGGGATCCAACACCCTCACACAAACACACATGTATGAAAAACACCAATGCACATAAACTAAATAAACATTAAAAAAGAATGTTAAAACATATGAAAAAATGAAGGATCCATGAAGGATACTGTAAAACAAAAGAGGGGGGCGGAGATACAAATGGTAGGACCAGAAGAGGCCATGAGAGACCCAGACACATTCCTGGGTCTGGAGAAAAATGTGTGTCCCTCGCCTCAAACTTCCCAGGGCTCAAGGGAGGCAAGGCAAGGGCTTATGTAGCCAAGTGCATGTGTATGGCATCCTCACAAGGTGGACTGGGAGTACAGGTGCCTTCCTGAGAGTGTTTCTGCTCAAATATGGGCAGTGGCAGGAGACATGTGTGGGCATTCACTGGAGAGGGGTACTGTGATGATTAAGGATAGAAAACTGGCAGAGGAAGACAGGCAGAGGGAGGAGGTAAGGGAAAAGATGCTGGGTTGCCTTTGGAAGAGTTTTGGATCTCCTGGTCTTCCCTTTTCTTCCTACCAAGGAAAGCCAGGCTTCTGTGCCTCGGCGGCACTCAGCGCCCTGTGTGTCCTGTGGGTAGACCAGACCTTACAGGCGTGTTGAATGAATGGCAGCTCATGTGTGGAGTTGGAGCAAGCTATGTGTGCCTAACAACTGCAAAGGCATCTGCTGCAGCGCTGCTTACTTTTCTATTTCTCAGCCTTCCTATGACTCAGTTGTGGAAATCCTTCCTTGTGCTCAGCTGGACTTCCTTGCTTCTTTCTTAGGTCCAACTCTCAGGGCTCACTTTGGACACCAATAAAGACCGGGTTTTCCCAGGTGTCTTCCAAAGTACTCCTGGAGAAAAGAGAGAGAGAGAGAGAGAGAGAGAGAGAGAGAGAGAGAGAGAGAACATTTACTAGGCTCCAGAGGGAGGAAATGACATGAAAAGGAGAGTAACAAGATCCTTGGGCAAAGGGCAGAGTTCTTCTCACCTGAGGTTCTCAAAGACATTTTCCTGTGCTCCAAAAGAAACCAGACTTTGTACCTGCGGTAGTACTGCCCAACTTGGAGCTTCACCTGTGTTCTAGTTGGTGTCCCTGGCTCCTGCTTCACCTAAGGTTGTGTGGGCAGGGTTTTTTTTCCCCCAGTAGGCTCTTTCAACCCCCCTCTCCTTTTCTGCACACCTCCTCTCTCATCCCTTCCTTTCCTCTCAGGAATCTAGTTGGAGGGAAAGGAATTCCCTCACTGTTTAGAGGGGTGGGATTCCCCTAGCCTGCCGCAGCAAAATGAATGGTCTCATTCTGGAGGTCAAGGAAGCATGTGGGGGTTGGCATGGGAGAGGGGTAAGGGGTGGCAGGGCAGCCCCCATTCCCCCTAGCTCCGCTCTCATCACTGTCACCGTTCAATCATAGCAGATGGGCTGCAGCTGTGAGCGCCAGCCCGGCACACAGGCTGGTCCGTGCCACTTGGGAGAAAAGGAAAAGAAAGGGAGGGAGGGAGGGATGGAGGGAGGAAAGGGGGAGGGAGAGAGGGAAGGGAGGAAGAGGAGGAGGAAAAGGAAGATAGTAGGTAAAAGAGGTTTGGGGAAAAGGAGGACTCCGGGCTTTGTGCCTCTCTCTTCCCAACAGGAGAGCAGAGGCCAGGGCTGGGCTCACAAGCTGGGCAGTGCCAGGCGAGATGGGCATATGCCCTTGATTACTACCAGGACCGCAGGCCAAGCCTCCGCAGCCGCAGCGGCCTCATAAATCAGTTTTTAAGTAGCAACCACATGGACATTTCCCAGCTGAGAGGCTTGGCCTCTGTCGGCCCAGCTAGGGCAGCCCTGGCAGAGGGCAGGTGCCAAGCCAGGGCACTGAAGACAGGGGTGGTCATTGAGACTTAGTGGCAAGTGATATTGGAGCCTGTTCAGGCACAGCTTGGGGACACAGTGGCTCCTGCCAATAGGGAGCAGGTAAGAATGTGGCTGGCTATGGGGCCAGGACTCCCTGCTGGGACTCCCAGACAGAGAGAACATTCCCTCCAGCTCCCAGTAAGAAGAGTGTGTCTGGTCTGAATTAGTGCTGGGCAGTTCCCCTGTCCCAAGGGTTCTTTCTCACTAATGGACAGCTCAGGGCAGGAGGTGTCCCTGTGATTCCCAGTCCAGGCCCAGGATAGACCAAGCACTCAATAAAGTTGTTTGAGCAGATACATCATTGAGTATGTGAGAAGCCAGTTATGTAGACTTATGTGTTCACGGAAGTGAGAAGCTTAATGTCTAAGTAGAGTTGTGTGTGTGTGAAGGGTCTATGGGTACCAGAGGCCAGAGGGCCTCTTCCAGCCACTTCACTCTCTTCAAATCCTCCCTTTCAGGATTTCTGTCCTGCACAGCAACCCCCCAGCCCTATTCAGCACCCCCCCATCTCAAACTTGGCACCCAGCCCCCTCATTCTTTGCAGGTCTGCTTTGGTGGATGGGATGGGTTGGAGTGAGGGTTCCTCCCTGGCACAAATGGCTACAGAGCGGGTGAGGCGAGGCAAGGGTGCCCTGTCTTCTTGAGCGCGGTGTCTCCTCCTTGGTTGAACAGATGTCTTGGAATTTTAGATGTGCTCTCCGCCCCTCCTCGCGATACCCCACCCCCAGCTGGCACCGGCTGTGACAGTGGCGCTCTTCTCTCCCCTTCCCCCAACCCACAGCAGGACCAGTGGATGGACTCGGAGCGCAGCCTGCTCAGCGAGGCCGGCAAGGTGGTGGCTTGCGCAGAGAGAACCAGCTCTCCTCACCTCAGCTTCTAGCCTCCTCCCCTCGTCCTCTTTTCCTTCAGTATCTCCTTAGCTCCACCTCTCCACTGTTTCTTCCCCCCTCTGCAGCTCTGCCCCGCTCCACTGGCCAAACAGCCCCGTCTACGCAAACCCTCTGCCCAGACCCTCACACTCTGTGAGGGAAACTCCTCCTGGCAACTTTAGCGGAATTCTTCCCTCTAGAGACCCCTTTTCCTGCATTCCACAAGCCGCCTGCCCTTAGTAGAAACCCAGAGTTAATCCAGGAAGTGGGGGAGGGCAAGATGGGAGAGGTGATCAAGGTTCTAGAAGCAGAGGAGAAGGGGTCACCAGGCTGAGAGACACCCAAATTTTCTAATTACTGCTAATTAATAAATAATCCAATTCCATGGACCCCCAACTCAGGGAAGGGGGCGAGACCCGCAGCGGGTAGGAGGGGGCCTTGGCAGAGCTTGGCAGCCAGGGTGGTGCCAGGCGCCCTCCCCCTTTTCCCCCCACCCGCCAGCATTCCGAGGTAACAGGCATTTGTTACCCAGCTCGTGCCAGGAGCGATTGGCAGGTTCGAGTAGGCACACAGATGTCCCTGCCTTCGCTCTTCTGATAGGAATTCTGTCAGCTCCGAATCCGAGAGAGACAAGCAGACAGCTCCGCAGACAGAGTCACAGACAGACGCAGACACACAGAGAGCAATTGTCTAGAGGACACAGAACTCTGCACATATTTACTTTTCTGCCCTGAAAATAATTTTTAAGGAAAGAAAGAAAAATGAGAATGGCTCCCAGCAGCTTTAGGGGACACTTTCAGAGCCCTTCTGAGTGGCCCCATATCTCCTCCTGATGTTGCCTGCGCCTGTCAAGTCTTCTCCAGGAGTCCCATGGGCCCCAAAATATCATACCACAGCTTCAAAGTCGGAATACAGAACCACCCAAGTCTAGACCGCCTTCCCCTGGCACAGGGCTCTTTTGGAATTCTAGAGATTTGGTAACCATGTAAATTCTAGAACATCCCACCCAGGTGCAGGGTCCAGCATCCTAGAATCTGTGAAATTTGAAATTCCGGAACTCCCACAAGTTGAATAACACTCAGGATGCCCTATTCTTGCTTTAGCCTCTCCACTGGTAATGGGGAAATGGGTGCTGCCCAGGTGTCCCCAAGCAGACGGCCTCTAGATCTTTGGCTTGGTGACCAGCCAGACGTATGACAGCACAGGGAAAAGTCAAGCTGTTCTCCAGACCAGACACAACTTCTGTCCCCATGCTGAACCCTTGGAGTCTGAACTGACTGCCCGGCCCCTGCAAGAGCAAGGGCTTGGTCCCTGGGTATCTGTGTTTAGCTGGGCATGGAGAGCAGCGGAGGCTGGAGTCTCTCAGGCCCACCAGAAGAAAAGATGGGTAAAGCCAACAGGCAGAGGTAGGGGACACAGAGAGGTCTGAGGTGTGGTCTGTTAGGTTGTGTTTTTAATCTTTCTTTTTTTAAAAAAAGAAAAGCCCCCATCCTGTGTCATCATTTTTATGGGATCTGCAATTCTGGCAAAAATCTGTCTTTAATTTAGCTGTCCATATAAAAATCCTCACTGTATAATAATGAACAGATGCCATGGAATTTAAGCTGGAGCCTCGGCTCCTCCCCGCCTTCCCCCCGCGCCTGGCACCGGGCACCGGGCACCGGCTGAGTGGCACAGACTGGCACAAACATGCGAGCGAAGGGTGGGCAAGGGGCGACCTGGGCTCAGTGCCAGGGCTCTGGGGTGGTGGAGGTGCATCGGGCTCAGGGCTTGGGCAGGCGGGAGCTTTTTTGCGGTGACACCAGAGGGAAAGCGGCTGAGGAATTTTTCCGTCATTTTCTACAAAATGATCAGTAGTTAAGGATTTGGGTTTGGTTAGTTTAGGGGCTTTGTGGTTCTTCTTGAAGGTGTGCCTCTCTCTCTCTCTCTCTCTCTCTCTCTCTCTCTCTCTCTCTCTCTCTCTCTCTCTCTCTGTTTTAAAGTACCTCCCAGTCGTCCATATAAAGGCAAATATTTCAGATATTTTAATTGAGTTTTTTTTAGTCCTCCCTCTGTGCGGAGCCCCAGCCTCGGCCAGGGAACCCAGTTCGCAGCAAGCGGGTTCAGCTCTGCGTCGGGGCCGGCAGCAGCCTCCGCTGAATTGCCAGCGTCAGCGCCTTCAGGGGCTCCCCAGCGGCCGGCCGGAGAGAGGCTGAAGTGCCTTACTGCTCTGCCAGAGGGAAGCCCCTTGTGACATCTGAGGGGGAAGTGGATGAGACTAAGGAAAAAGAGACCGCCCCACCTGACCTCACCCCAAATTTCGCTCTGTTCCCAAGAGAGAAGAAAAACAAGCCCAAATGAGTCCCGGGTCCTCTCCTGCCTCTGGCTGTGGTGGAGAAGGCCGGCACAGGCCTGGGTTTTGAGGGGTTGTTTCTGAGCCCCCCTACCCCCACTACTCGCTTTTAATGCGACTCTGGCTAGAACAGATGTCCCAAGCCGGGCGGACTGCCCAGACCCCGCCCAGCTGTGCCCTTGGCAAAGTCTTGGCTGAGGATAGGAACTGGCATGCGGGTCCCCAAAGGGTTTGTGAGCTCCTGAGGCCCCAGTGGAACCTGACCTCTCAGTCTTGGCCTCCTGGCCAGCTCAACCTGAGGTAGGAGGCGGGAAAAACCCAGAAAGCCCGGTCCCTAATTCAATTAATTCCAAAAAGAGGAACAAGGAAAGAGATACAAACAGGGCTTGAGAGAGGCAAAGAAACTGAGGAACGTTGGAATCATGAAACACCAGGCACACACTCTGGGTGTGGAAGTGAACTGTGCACCCCCAGTTTGTCTCGGAGAAGCTGGGCTCCCGCGTGGGAGCGAACAGAGCTGGCAGCACCAGAGTTATATCCAGGGGCACAGCTGGAAGATGTGCCCCATCTCCCTTGGCACAGCTAGTGCTTAAAAGTGGAACCTCATCCTCTTCCTCCAGCGCTCCCTAGTTTCCCCTCTCCTTATTATGGGACTAGGAAAGAACAACCCTGACCTCTACCTGCAAGTATTCCGAACCTTCCCCCAGGTGAGCCCTATCCAGTGCTGGCCTTCTCCACTCTGTGCAAGGCCTGCCACACTGAACCCTGGGTTTCAGGATAAAGTTTCAACAGCAAGATAGTCTTCCTGAGGCAGGAGCACCCTGCTCACCTAGGGAAACTTGGTGGAGAATTTTTTGAAGGCTTAGGTGCAAATAAATAAATAAATATCAAGATGCAGAACCAGGGCAGAGCAGGGTTTCCAGGTTTCTCAGAGTCCAGGTGTCACCTTCACTCCAGACCAGTGGCCAACACCTAGTTACCCAATCTCAGAGAAAAAAAAAAAACAGCATCTTGGACTGGAGTCTGGGAACCTGTCCAGGCAGTGCAGGCTTGGTCTCCCCTCAGTTTTTCCCTTTAAACTGTTTGAACTGTCTATACTGGTCAGAATGGAGCCTTGGGCTGCTCTGGTCCTCCGTTGTGTGTGGTGCAGGCTTGGGAGTGGAGGTCATGACTGAAACGTGCTGTCTTTCACCCCTTCTACCTGGAAAACTAATCTGTGTGATCTAGAGTCACATTTAGTACTGCAGTCCATGGAAGATCCATGGAAGCTTCTAGAACAAGAGACTTCCTGTTAAAGGTTCCTGGAAGAGGAGGAAGTCAAGGTTGGGCAAAAGAGAACGAAATCTCTGACCTCTGTCCCCAGATCCTGAATCTGGTGGCTACGGATTTATGGAGGGACGACAAGCTGGCATACTGTGGAGTGAGCTGGAATGGAGGGCTTCCCAGTCACTGGTTCAGGTGGGACTCAGTGGTTTATCCTATTATTACCCTAGGTGATAAAATCAGAGCTGGAGTTTCCCTGGTGGACAGTGACTCACCGTCCAAGTGGTGGTTAGGGTGGAATTAAATGGTGAGGGGGGGAGAAGTAGCTACACATTCCTTTGCTATCACAACCAGATAAGCAAATGGGTATCTCTGTTTCTCTGCCATTTTCAAATGCTAGGCATGGGATGGGGGCTGGAAAATGTAAAGAGAAATCAGCCTCCAGATTGGATCTGGCTACAGCCGCAGGGTTGGGCAGTCCAGGGGTTGTTGTGAGTAGGGTGTGGACTGCTTGGAGAGCCTGCTGCTTTGGCTAGGGAAAGAAAAGAATCCTCTCTACACTTTTGGCTCCTGCCCACCACCCTGCCCCAAGCCATGCCAGCACCCTTTCACCTCCCCCCTCCTTCTGTTGATGGAGCTTCTCTGGGTGTGTGTGCAGGCAAGCCAAGCGAGAGAAAGAGATCTGTGAGGGGGCGTCTGGGGCCGAGTGTCCATGCACATCTTCTTCTCCTGCTCATCTTCCCATCTCACCAGGGCAGTTAAGTGTTGTGTTGGGGAGGAAGGTGGGGGTGGGAGGAAGGAGTCAGCCAGAGTGCAGGGAGCATTGTGGAAGGTCAGGAATTGGAGTTGGCTGCTGGAGGCATTCACCAGAAGCAGGGAATCCAGTGTTTCTGCCCCCCCCAAAGAGTCCTTGCATCCCCACATGGCCTGACCCATAGATGCAAGGACCCCAGAGTCATCATCATCTTTCAAAGGAGGCTGGAATCTGGCTTCAGAATAGAATAAAACGGTGTGAGGTAGCTGGAAGTGCTATGTAGAGGAGTCTGTATTCTAGCCAGGGGAGCCACGTGGAGGGGTCCTTTACATCCGGCCCCAAGCCACCTGGATGCTGCCCAGCTTGGAGTTCAGAGCAAGTTCTGGGAAACCAGCTGAGTGGGAGAGAAGCCCAATTAACCTTGTTTCCAGGGCAAGACAAGGATCACACCCTGGTATGAAACTGAATTCCTTTTCTTCCAAATGCCCCTGCCAAGCCATGCCCAACACTAGGCACAGACCAGCTCCTTCAGGTTAGGGTTGCATCTTGCAAGCTCTTATTCTCCACCAAAGTGGAGGACAGAGAAGATGGACCAAAATCTTTTTCTAAAGAATAAAAGTGATTCAGAGATCTGTTAGATCTCATTAGCCACCCACAGGGAAGAATCCCAGTGACAAAGGGCTCACTCTCACTCTAGAGAGGTGGTCCTGAGAGATATCCAGAGAACGTGGTGAACGTTTTTAAAGAATTAACAATGAAAGTATCCTAGGAAGTCTCCCTGCAGGAGAATTCCGATGGGCTCTGCTATGCTGCTGTTCCAGGCGCTGGCCTCCTGCGGCAACAAGAAGGGAAAAATGTTAGAGACCAGTCAGCACCGTGGAGTGGACAGCTCCCGACCAGTCCCTCTGCCTGCGAAGATGCAAAGTGGGGGGGGGGGGGGCATTGCTTTTATTCAGAAGACCAAAGATAATAAGTGTGGGCACTTGGTGGCATTGCTAGCACGCTTACAGCTTCCTCTGATCCCTTTGACATCCAGACTTCCTCCTTTCTCTTTTTCCTTCTCTCCCTCGGAGCCCTCCACCCTGAACAATACTGCATTCAACCTCACTTCAATCCTAAAATGAATGAGTGATGGTGTTTTTTTGGGGGGGGAAGCACCAAGGGTAGCTTCTTTGGGGAATTCCTAAGTCTCCTCGGGTTTTAGGATTTGAGTTTTTAGAACCCAGAATCCTTTTCAAATATTTCAGAGGAAGGAGGCATCTTTTTGGGGAAAGTCTACCCCCCCCCAGCTAGCTGCCTCTATGTCTAGGGGTTAGAGGGGGAGAAAGTGGGGTCTGAGTGAAAGAGGGTCCTCCTACATGCATTCCACTGAGCCTCTTTTCTCTTCTCCTGAAGCAGGGAAGGAGGCTGCATAGGTATTAATTAGTGCTTTTTCCTTTTGCTCATGGTTAGGTCTTGTCCTTAACTATGGTCCCTCTCCAGATTCAGCCACCTCATAGACTTATCCATACTCAAAAAAAAAATCAATATCCCTAACGCCAGAAAAGTTCGTTCCTTTGAGCCCACTATAACACAAATTTAAGGTCGAAAGGAGATTTCTCCATTAATATTTTATCCTCATGATCTTATTTTTTTTAATTCAAGAAAATCTATGTCTGCCTCCTCAGATGTCCTCATTATTTGCACTTATTTTTGTTTATTTGTTTGTGTTTGTTTGTTTTTTGTTTTGGTGACAGTAAGCGGAGGGTTGTGAGATGGTGGGATGGTCCCATTTTGATAATTTTTTCATTGATGAAAAATGTTTTGTTTTCAAAGAAGATCCTTGAGTGTGCTTGGGAGCTGAATGAAAGTAAGTAGACCACAGGGGTGCTTCGTGCTGGGTGCAATGTAAATCTGGGTGGGGCCTAGAAGGGGCAGCAAGTGTAATTGTTTATCAGCCCATTGGGTGTGTGCGAAGGTCTTGCAGTTTGGAAACCCCACCCAGGAATGTCCACAGTCATTCTCTCAGGCTTCTGAACAGTCGCTTGACATAGCCTCCATCACCTCAGTCCCAGATCAATCCCTGTCCCCACCCGTAAAAGGAGGCCACTGTGAGAAACCGGGTCTGCTTTGCATCTCATTTACATAAATATTTATTAATCGTCATTAAACTCAACAGAAACACGCAATGCACTTCGGGTGTCCGACGGGAGTTTCATCTTCGCTACAAGAGGAAGGTAAAATTGCGTGTGTGTGGGGTGTGTTGCCTGTGGGTTTGCGTTTTTTGCATCGAGTATTTGGGTGCCTGATTCCCTGCCTCTGGAGCGGAGAGGTTCACCTGTTGCCTCTTTTGCCGGAAATCTCCAAAAGGGGCCCTCAGTTCTCCCAGCTCACGGGATGACAAAAGTCAGGAGGAGCCTAGAACCAAAACACAAAACGAAACAAAAACCAAAAGCAACAACAACAACAAAAATTCCCCCCAACAACGACAATAACAAAACAAAACAAAAAACCTCTCCAGCCACCAGAAGTCACCAGGAGCTTGGCGCCCACAGAGGCACAGTCTGGGCAGGGGTAGGGCTGCCCCCAGGTCTGGGCTCCTCCACCTTCACCTAAGAGGGACGGGAGTGCCTGTAGAGAGGAGGAGCCAGGAGACTCACTTCCATCTGTCCCCGGACGCCCGTGTCGGGCCTGCGTGTGCGTGCGGTGTGGTGTGCGTGTGTGTCTCTCATGCAAACCCTCCCTCCCCAAACCGAACCCCCAACAGTTTGCCATTCCATACAAATTTGGAAACAGGTTTTTAGAAAACAGTATGACGCACAACGGGACAGGGTGGGGGAGGGCAGTGGCACTGGGGCTCCAAATCTCCGAGTCATTGATTGTAAGAACCTGGGGGGAGGGGCGGCGCGGGCCCCCACTTCGCCAAAGTGCACTGATCCGCGCTTGGGCGGTGCAGCCAGCGGACCCAAGGGGCATCCCAGGCCGGGCTGCTAGGCTCAGTCAGAACCTTCTTGCATAGATATTTGTGTCTCTTTAAAAATTATTATTGGTAGTATTTATTATTAATATTATTATTATTTTGCCTTTTATTGCTTCTAAAAGTTCTTACTGCGTTTTCTCTCCGATCCGGACTCTGAGTTCGGCCTCTGTCGCCTTTTTTTTTTTCTTTTGTGTATTTGTTTTTTTTTAAAAAGGGAAAAGGAAACATGATTCTAGTTACAAATTGGCTTGGCCTCTCTCTTTCCTCTCAATCCACATCCCCTCCCACCAAAATAAAAATTTAAAAAACGCGGAGATTCGGGTTGGGGTGAAGGCGTTTGAGCGCCCTGGCTTTTGCCCTCTTCGAGAAGGAAGAGATACCAACTCCTTTCGGCCTGGGCAGCTCAGTGTCTTTTTTAAAAGTTTCCTAAGCGGAGACACTATCCCGAAACTCAGCTGCCCCTTACCAAAGCCGTCTGGCCTACTGGGAGGTGGGGAGAGAAAACCCAAGTTTGGGAATGCGGAAGGAGTCTCCTGGGAGAGCCGGGAGGGAGGTCCCCAGAGATGCACTCCGCTGGAGAAGGGAGGAGGAAGCCCGTTGGGAGAGAGAAGGCGAGTCCCCAGGGAGAAGCGAGGCCCCTGGGACGGGCCACCCACAGGTAGGAGACCGCGCCAGCCCTAGAGAGCCTCAGAACCGGCGGCCCACTCTCCGCGCGCCTGGCTCTGGAGTCGGTGGGAGCCCCCGAGCTCGCGGGGCTGGGATTAGGGGGCCGGGCAAAGGCAAAGAAAAAGAAAGGGGTCGGAGCGAGGTCTCAGTTATGGAAAAACGCGTTGAGCTCCTCGTACATGGGGCCCCGGTCGTGGTGAAGGTGCATATCGTAAGACAAGAGATTCTCGGAGTGGACGCCCCCGCGCACGGCCGACGAGCCAAAGACCAGCCCGTGACCCGTGGGCCGCGAGCCGGGCAGCGCCGAGTAGTGCATAGAGTAGTGGTAGCTCTTCTCGTGATCGGGAGACGAGTCCTGCTTGAGTGAGAAGTTGCCGTTGAGACAGAGTGGGGGGCTGAGCGGGCCCTCGTACTCGGAGCTGTTGTAGTCCGGGCTGGCACCGCCGCCACCCGCCGCCGCGTACAGCGTCTCGTAGGCGGCGCAGTAGCCGTGGGTCCGCAGGGCGTGCGCCGCGCCTCCGCCCAGGCCTCCGGCTGCCTGGCACTGTGCGCCTGCCAGGCGAGAGCACGGGTATGGGTACGGGTGCATGGCGAACGGACCACCCGAGCCGTGAAAGCGGCCGGCGCCGTCCGCGCCCTGCTCTGTGAGGAAGTTACGAGAGTTGAGCTGCAGGCAGCCAGCCACCAGATTTGTGGTGGGTTGCGACAGCCCCTTGCACAGAGTCTGCACGTAGGACACCAGATCCGGTCGCTTTCCGGAGCGCAAGATCTCCGAGAGAGCCCAGATGTAGTTCTTGGCCAGGCGCAGCGTCTCGATCTTGGACAGCTTCTGCGTCTTGGAGTAGCAGGGCACCACCTTGCGCAGGTTGTCCAGCGCTGCGTTCAGGTCGTGCATGCGGTTGCGCTCCCGCGCGTTGGCCTTCTGTCGCCGCAGCTTGGAGCGCTCCAGACGCGCCTTGGTCATCTTGCGTTTCTTCGGCCCGCGCTTCTTGGGCCGCTCGCCTTCAGCCTCGTCCAGCCCTTCCTCCTCCTCCTCTTCCTCCTCCTCCTCACCACCCAGCTCTCCTTCCTCCTTGACCTCGGCCAACGTGGCTTCGGGGACGTCTTCTCCACGAAGGGACACTGGCTTGGCGGCCCGGGCGGGTCCTGGAGCCCCCGACCCGGGAGCAGGCGGAGGCTGCGGTGGCGTGTCACCCTTGTCGCTTCTCGGCTCGTCGTCGTCGCCGTCGCCCCAGCTGGCGAACTTGGGCACGTCCGAGAGGAGGCCGGGCTCGCTGAACAGGCGGGTCAGCATGGTGCCTGAGGGCGCCCCGGGGGCGGGGAGACAGACAACACAGAGTGAGGAGCGCGCCAGGGTCACCACGGCCCCCCAACCCGCCACCACCCCCGAGTCTCGGTGCGCGCTCCAGCTCAAGGGGCCCCCAGATGCCCACCACGTCCCGCTGCCCCGCCCAGAGGCGGCCCAGCCCTGCCCGGCTGCCGGCGGGGTTCCGCGGCCCAGGCCCTCGCCCTAATGCCGGGCCCCGGCTCCGCCCCTGGCCGCAAAGGAGGCCGCTCCAGGCCGGTGTCGGGGTCCCAGAGAGCGTGGACCGGGTGGGGTGCTAAAGGGCCAGGTTCCTCTGCCCGGGGAGGCGGTGCTCTCGCCCGAAAGCCAGCTCTCTCCGGGTGATGGAGAGAAGCTGGGCGGCCGCCGTGGGGACAGCTGCCCGGTTCCTTGGCTCCGCGGCCCGGGTCCCTCGGCCTGGCTCCCCCTGCCCTCCGGTGCCTCTCACCCCCACGCTCCCTAATCCAATTTGCAAGTTGGCCGCTCGCCGCCCCCGGCCCGGCCCCCACCCCCGCAGCCCCAATTCCAGACGCCCGGAGCACCGTCTCCTCTAGCTGCTGTGTCCGGGTCTCCCGGAGCCGGCTCTGGATGGCGAGGACTGAAGAAGCCGGGCTTGGAGAGGAGACCCAGAAGCGAACCTGTTCGTCTCCCCTACGGTCAGGGACCCCCTTCCCCCCTTCAAACTGCCTCCCTCCCACACGTCTCTTCAGATCTCGTTGTATTTTGGGATCCATGGGGAAAAATCCAAATTTGTTTGTTTGCTTATCTTTTTTGGTGACTGACAGGGAAAGGTCGCAGGTTCCTTCGGGACAGTCATGGGGTGGGGGTCCCCATCTTCGCCTCTTCGCGAACCTCATGACCCTGCCCCCCAGACCATCCTAGGCATAAGGTCTCCCTCCGCAGCCCCTTGAGCTGCGGCCCCAATGGGAGAGAGAACCCAGGGCGCCCCATGCCCACCCAGTGAGGGGGTAAAGTCCCAGGAATGGGGAATCTGGGGGACTTTCATGTCCGAAGCAGCGCCCCCCTCCCAATGGGCAGGTCAGATCTAGCTCCCTCTCGGACAACTTACCTCAGAGAGGAGTCAAGGGGAGAGGGGAGGGGAGGGGGGAGGGGGCAAAAGAGAGAGGGGGGAGAAGAGGAATCTTCTCGCTTATTTCATTGTTCCCCCATCTTCAGGGAGCGGGGGCAGCGGTTCCTCAAGGCGGCGGGTGCCGGCGTCTTCAGAGCGCCATGCGAGCCGCGGAGCGAGTGTGGCATCTCTACCAGGCGGGGTACCAGCCTCTATGCCAGGCCATATGGGCTTGGCACGTCACGGGCAGCAGCTATCACATGAGAGACGGTGATTGGCATGCGTCTGCATTGGGGGAGAGCCGGCTCCCCCGGGACCCGCCGCCATCTGTCACTCTCTACTCCAAAAAAAAAAAAATTAAATAAATAAAGGAAATAAATAAATATCTCTGCCGCCCTCCCCTCCCCGCCCAACGCAAGGAAAGCAGGGATTGAGAGGGAGGTGGGAGGATTTGCCCCCCTCAGATATAGAGCCCCCCATATGGGAACAATGGGGTAGCAAGTCTGGGAATTGGAGGTTTGTGGTGGCGGCCAATTCTAGACTCTCTCCGGGGTCTTGATCTGTCCATTTCCCTGTTTCCTGGTCCCTAAGGTGGGTCAGAACCAGACCCTGGAGTATGGAGAAGGGACCTCAGTGCTTACTCCCACTCCCCAAGAGAGTCCCCTCCACCACAAAGGGACAGCTGAGGCCTCCTTCCAGGGTGTGTGTGGGGGGCATCCCTGACCCAAGCCCCATAGGTAGATGCTGGCATTATGCCATTCCTCATCCCTGTCTGCCCCTCCCCCACCCACCCTCATGCACACACAACATATGTGGCTGAACGAAATTCAAACCAAGGGAAAGACAGAGAAAGGGAAAGATTTGCCTGCCTGGGTGTCTGTCTCTCTGCATGGGCGTGTGTGTGTCTGTGGGGACATGTGTGTCTATCTGCGGAGTCATTACATAGGAGACGCTTCCTTGGATGTCAAGGGCATATGTATGCTGGGATGGAGTAGGGAGGAACTTGGAGATGAACCATGTGTCCCCCATCTGGGGCTAGGGTGGGCAGAGATCTGAATTCCTAACCCACAAACCTCACTCTTCCTCCTCCTTATGTCCTTACTACCCCTAATCCTTGCCAGGTAGGTTAGCTGAAAGGACGATATGGCTGATTGGGGACAGCCTAGGGTTCCTAGATGGGACCCAAACATTCTCGCCCTAGAGAAAACACGAAAAACAGAGGCCACCAGGTGTCTTGCTAAGGGAGATAGAAAATGGATGCTTTATTTTACTTTATAGTTCCCTTCTCAGCCCTCTTACCATGCCAGACACAGATGTCAATGGTACAAGTTGAAGGTAGGAACCCATACCTGCCCACCCCTGCTCCTCACTGTGTGGTGCAGAAAATGGAAACACCCCTGTTCAGAGAGACGTGTGAGAGCAAGTACTCACAGCCAGTGATAGAGACTCTGGCCACTCTGGATTCAGGTAGGTGCTGCTTTCAGGCCCAAATTTCCGGTCTGTCCCCTGGTCTACTTCAGCACACCCTGAATGGCACAAAGCAAAGAGAAAGGAGGGTTCCCCTCCAACCCCTCAATCCAGGTGGATGTCCTCTAGTCTTGCCCAGATTAACTTCCTCAAGGGGATCTTGGCTTGGTAAAACATGGATCTGATGTTGCAGATTGAGCAGGGTATTGCATAGAGACACACACTGCCTTGGAAGGTCTCCAGAAAAGGGGTTTGGAGCTGTCCAGGGTGCTTGGAGGCCAGGCGCTGAAAGAAGGTCAGAGGCAATACCCTTGCTCTTCCTTCCAGAGAGGCCAGTGCAGGGAAATGGATGTAGCCAGGAATACGACAGGGAGAGCAAAACCAGACTAACCCCGCGATTGCCTTGGTGGTCTCCAAGGGAAAGAAGCTCTTTATGGGCTCTGAATTAGGAAGTTGAGCCCCTCTTAAGTCAGACAGCCCGACTGTGAGGTCCGGAAGCGGGATTGTGGCAGAGGAAGAAGATGACAGACTTCGCGGGAGGCTTGGCAAGGACCCCTCCAGTTTTGGGTTGCCTACACGATAAGAGTTTCTGATTTTCAGTCAACTCACCAACTTTTCATTTCGTTGTTTTGCTTTTAAGATTCCTTTATTTATTATGTATACAGTTTTCTGCCTGCACACCAGAAGAGGGCACCAGATCTCATTATAGATGGTTGTGAGCCACCATGTGGTTGCTAGGAATTGATCTCAAGACCCCTAGAAGAACAGTCAGTGCTCTTAACCTCTGAGCCATCCTCTAGCCCCTCGTTTTGTTTTTGAGATGGGTTCTCACTATGTACTCTTAGCTATTCTGGAATTCACTATGTAGACCAGGCTAGCCCTGAACTTACCTCTGCCTCCAGAGGACTGGGATTAAAGGGCTGCACTACCACTTTGTAAAAGAAAATGCTGGGCCAGATGGTGGTAGTGCATGCCTTTAATCCCAGCACTTAGGAGGCAGAGGCAGGTGGATCTCTGTGAGTTTGAGGCCAGCCTGGTCTACAGAGCGAGTTCCAGGACAGCCAAAGCTACACAAGGAAACCCTGTCTCAAAAAACAAAACAAAAAGCCAACTGAATTCCAGGCTGGGGATTTTGCCCAGGGCTGGTCCTTGCCTGGAGAGCCCAAGGCCCTGGGTTTGAATCTCATAACAAGCAAACTCCTTCTCGGTCTTGATTTCCCTGTCTATGAAATGGAGGTTATCATCCTGTCCCTCTATAGGACTGTTGCTAACAGTAAGTAGGATGATGGGTTAATGAGCCAGCACAGGGCCAGCAATAAAAGGATCTTCCAATAAATGGCAGCCTTTATTTTTATTAAGACACTTTGCAAGTTGTAACTTGCTTTATATTATTAATTTCTTACACATATCCCATCCCCAATTAAAATGTTTTGTCTACAAAGAATTCAAAGTTTTGTTAAATTAAGGGGTGAAGGTATGAATGAATAAATGGATGAATGCTTCCTTGGCAGGGAAAAACATCAAGAATTGGGTTAAGCCCACTGGGGTCTGATAGGGCCCTCCGGGTAGGGGCAGACCTTGTTCAGGGAAGGCTCTGTAAGGCGGCCTATCGCTCTCTGTTTTCTGGATCTGAAAGGACTCCTTAAGGGGCTCCTGCAGGCAAAGGCCTGAGGTGGGGGGTGGGGTGGTCAGGCCTGGGGTACAGAGAGCTTCACCCCTCTGGGCCTGTCTCCTGACCCTTCTTTTCTTCTTCAGGAAAATGGAGCAAGTTTTTCTCACTCGACACATTTCAACTTTAGCTTTTTTAGAAGATACAATAAAAACCAGGGGGAAACTGGAACAGGGGGAGGTGTAGGATGGGCCTGCCTCAGACATGAGCTCCAAAGAGGTACAACACGTGTGTCCACATACACACAAGCAGGCATTAGCACGCTGGGACATGCACGCTCCTCTCTGTGCTCAGAGATCCAGTGACGGAAAGACAGAAAGAGCCAGAAATGGAAGGAAGGAGACGAAAGGAGTAGGACACCCAGAGATGCCATCTGTTCCTCCCCGTGGCATTGGGGGAAGGGAGTTGGTGAGGGGCCTGGTCCCCTCCAGGTCTCTGAGAGGAAAAGGAGAATGGCAGGCACTTCAGCCAGGCCTGGAAAACTTCCATTTTTGCTGCCCACACCTCAGGGTGGGAGCAGGGAGCTGGGGACCTGAGGTTCCCATGGAGACATAGCCCCATCCCAAGGGAGTCCACAGTCTGGGCACCTAAAATGGCTGCCTCAGAGGGGCAGCGGCCATTTTGTTCTGGCTGGGGCCTGAGGGGCAGGGGTGAGGGGGTTGAGGTAGGCATGGAGGAGGAGAGAGGGCAGAGGGTGGCAGAGGGCAGAGACAGGTCATTCCTGAGCAGACTAGGGGAATCTTGCTCAGGGGACAGGAAGAATGTGCTGGAAAACTGCTCTTTGTACAACCCTTGCTCTCCCCCAATAAATCATTCCTACGTGAATCTGTAAATGCGCCCCTCTATTCTGACCCTCCAAAGGACAGCTAGCCAGCCACCTGGTGCCCCCATAGAAGACAGGTAGGTGGCCTGTGTGAGCAAGGAGGGTGCTCTCCCACCAAAGCGGGCCTAGGGAGCAGGTCAGACCCAGGTGTCCACCCCCTGGCTGCAGCCAGACATGGGTCTCCTGGGGCCTCCCTGGCTGGGTGGACAGGTGAGGGGAGCCCAGTCTCCTCCTGAGCTGTGGGGGGAGGGCAGGAGGGAGACCCTCCTGGTCCTGAGCTCCTGGCAGGCGCTGTGCTGGGGGAGGAGGCAGGAGGCGCCTACTGGAACTGCCCAGGGGGCGCCTCCTCCAGCCCTTCGGATGCTCGAGCTCCACCCGGAGCCGGAGCTGGAGCTGGATAGCACCTGCCACCCCCCTTCCTCAGCCCCCTGCCCCACCTCGAGCGCCAAGGCCGCTGGGGGAGGGGGACCTGCCGCTTCCTCCTGGCTCCAGGGTGGGCACCTGCCCCGCTGCCCCCTCCCCCGCCCGCCGCAGTGTGCCGGGGAGCGACGGGCACGCCAGATGGCGTGGCTGAGAATGCGGCGACGTTGCCGGGAGGTGAGGGCTGGCACGGGTGATATGCGGCTGCGTGCCTCGTGGTGCCACTGGGGAGGGGGAGGGGAGGCCGGCGAGGTGTAGCCCCCTCCTCTGATGGACCTCCTGGCCTGACCGGGGTTCTCCTGCCCTCCCTCAGTTGGCCGTTGGCCGCGCCCAGGCCTGGGCCTCAGTCCCACCCAGAACCGGGAGGGCCTAGCGGGAGCTGAGAGTCCTCGGACCACTGCTGCCATCCGCTCCTCAAGACCCAAGACAAATGACATGTGGAAGAGGGGCTAAGTCCTCCAGCCAAGCCCGCAGCCTCAGGCTGTATGTACCCTGGATCCAAAAGTGTAGTGACCTTTGACCCATAACCTTTGACCTCTGCACCCTGCTTTTGTGAGAAGAGCTCTTTCTCAGTACTCAGATACATCCTCACCCAGAAGTTTCCCAGAAGCTTCCTGGGAGCCCTCCCAGGCCTCCCTCAGGGCAGCACTCCTGTTGGAAGGTTCGGTTCCCCTTTTCCCTCTTGTCTCCTGTTTCATCACAGCAGCTATTTCTGTGGTTTTTAGTCTGAGGCTCTCATGTCACCCCTACTGCTTGGCTGGAGAGAGAGAGACGAGGTTAGGGTGGGGTGCATGGAGCCATTTGGAATCTCCTGGGGCAAAACCAGGGTCTCTGCCCTGCCCAGGGGAATCTCCTTGCACAGACGGGATTCTGGGAGACAGAACGGGTTGTAGCTTGGTTGGTAGAAAGCTTGCCAAGTTCGGAGGTCTGATCCGCAGCCCTGAATAAGCAGGGTGGTGCGTTCCTCTGAGTCCAGCACCTCGGAAGTGGAAGGTCAGAAGTTCAAGGTCATTCTCCGCTAAATAGAACTGCGGGGCCAACCCGGGGTCTGGAAAACAAAGCAAAACAAGCAAACAAACAAAACCCCACACAGGTCATTCCCAGAAATGGGCTCGGAGGGGGCGTGGCCTCCGCTCGGTGCTCTCAGATTTGACTGCTGTGCCCTTCCTCGGCAATAGGCTCTGTCTTACTGTCACTAGGCCTCATGGCACGTGGTCTCACCGGACTGGTGCCAGTCCTGAGGTAGACTCCCTGTTTGGTTCCCAAGTCTTTTAGCTCAGTGGCTCTCCGGCGTCCCTACCCCCAGCCTGGGTGCATGAATGTGACTCTTGAGAAAATGGAGGTCAGAACACAGCTGAGCCCCGCCCTGCTGCACCTTCTCTCTCACAGGGCCTGCCCCCTCCTCTACCCTCCTTGAAGGGCCCAGGCTGCCCACACTGCTCAGCCGGTCTGAGATCAAACCTGGTTGTGGCATTCGCCCACTCCAGCAGTTTCTACCTCAGCAGGGCTCTCTGGCCGCTTCTTCACTGCCTCGTTCCCGGTCTCAGAACTTCTGTCCCTGCTGTCCCACAGCGGAGCACACCTCTGCCCCTTTCTGCCTAAATGTCACCACCCCCAGAAAGTCCACCCAGGAGGCTGGGTAACAGTATGATCTACTGTACTTAAAGGCTGGAACACAGAATAGCCTCAGAGTGCAGTTGGGGTACCAAAGAACTGTTCCCCTACTGTTGGAGGAGGAGCAGCCAGAGCATGACACCGGCCCTACCACAGATCTACCTCTGTATACCTCTTTCTCTTTGCTCATCCTTGCACTAAGCCCAACATGGCCTCACCTCAGCCTTCCCTCCTGTAAAATGGGCATGATGAATTGCTGAGGCCTGCCTTTGGGGGCAGCAGAGAGCCGTATCTGAGGTAACAGGTGTGAGAGCTTCTGGCCATCCCTGACGTGGCTGATTTTGCCTCCAGCCCTGGCTCAGCTTTAGTTATCAAATGTTTTTGTTCCTGTGGCTCTCTTTGCCATGGGTCTTTGTTCTGCTTTACTGTCAGGCTTCTGCATAGGCAATTGGTGCCCTTGTCCCTGGCCCTCTCCCAAGCCCCATCCTCACAGGAAGGTCAGACTGATATAGGGCACAGAGTGGCAGCAGACCCCTGACCCTGGCACCATCTTCACCTTGGCCAAATCATTTGGCCTTCTTTTCCCTCGGCTATAAGTGGGATTAGTGCCACCTTCCCGCTGGATCCTCAGAGCCCTCAGGGTGACCGGGAGGACGGTGGGGTACAGCGTGCACTCTGAGGAGGCCCGAGCCTGGTGGATGAGCATGACCCAGGTTGGGCAGAACAGGGGCTCTGCAGTGCTTTCTGCCGATTGCCTCCCTTCAAAATCAGGGCCATAAGTCCGCCTTGGGAGATTCTGGGGCTGACACTACTATGGCTGGCAATGTCCCTTGAGCCTAGGAGGTCACCAGTGCTGGGGACACTGGAGGCTGACCGTAAACAGTAGGTGCTTACAGGGGACATCTCAAAGGGCTACCGGCAGGGTGTACGTGGTGGGCACAGCCAGGACAGGAAGTCCTGTGGGGAAACCGGTGCCGCTGCTGCCCGAGAGGCAGGGTGGGCCAGGGAAGAACAGCCTGCTCTCAAAGATAGAGCTAGTTTTGACTTTCTTCTCCTTCTCCTCCCTCCTTCTCCCCCTCCCACTCTCTCTGTCCTCTCCCTCCTCCTCCTGTACTTCTTCCAATGCCTCCTTCTCCTCCTCCCACTTCTGGTGTTGAAGATGGAACCCAGGACCTCTCCTAAGTCAGACAAGTACCCGACCATTGAGCTACACTTCCCAGCCCGGCAAGCTTCTTCAGTGTGCTCTATTAGGAAGGAAGGAACAGCCTAGGAGTGAAGCAAACTTCTCTTTCCAGAGAAGAAACCCCAGCAGAGGTGGGGTACCGAGGGACAGCTCGTCTGATGTCCCACAATAAGTGACTGGCAGATACTAGGGTCCTAGCTGAGCGTGGTGACACACACTCCACCCTGTAATCCCAGCCTTTGGGAGATCACCAGTTGGAAGCCAGCTTGGGCTACGGAGTGAGACTCCAAAACAAAACACCTTGGGGGTGCTCCTGTCCTGAAATTTCAGGACATTTAACAGCAATTTAGCAACAGAGGTATTTTAGTGTGTGTGTGTGTGTGGTGTAGAGAGACTGTGGAAGAAGTCAGAACACGGCTTGGGGGAGTCAGTTCCCTTCCTCCATCATATGGGTCCTCGGGATCAAACTGAGATCTTCCGGCTTGACAGCAAGCGCCTTTACCAGCTGAGCCATCTCACTGACCCAGAGGTGGGCACGGAGCCTGCATTTGAACCGGGTTGGTGAGGTGCAGTGTTGGGCTTATTCATGATCATAAACGGTGTCCCTCTCTCTAAAGTCTGGGGAATCATGCTGTTAGGAACAGGGGGCTTTGCCATGGAGAAGTAGAGGAAGAGCCCTTGGCAAAGTCTGTGCCCAGAGCTTGCCCTCTGTCCAAATCACAGTAGTGGTTCCAACTTCCAGGCCCATTCTTAGCCATCGGGCTGCGCGTTCCCTCATCTCTGAGAGGGCGATTTGCTTGCCTTTGAAGCCAAGGGCAGAGCTTCCTCTGCCAGGAAGTCCTCCCTGGTTACTGCCCAGGAAACATTGCTTCTTCTGGTCGTGATCTGCCCCATCTTTCCTTCTTGTGCCACGGTAAGCCGGGACAGAGGAGCCAGGCCTCGCAGAATTCCCCAAGGAAGTCCTTGGCACCCAACAGACCCCCTGCCACTCGCTGCTTCTTTCTCCTCCTCGTCCTTCGTCTGCGAGCTCCGGGTTCTCGCCTCACCGACCCCCGTCCGCGCCTGGCACTGCGCCCGGTGCGCCCCAGCCGCCCGATTGCGCTCGCAGCCCTGACTTCGTGCCTGCCAGGCTCCGGGGCACGTGCCCCGCGCGCCCTTGCCCCGTGCCGCACCCCTCCGGACGGCCTCCGGGCCCACCCTGACCTCCAGAGGTCGCCTGGGGACGTCGGTGTCCGGGCTTCGAGGTGGGGGCGTCGGCGACGGCGGCAGGGAGAGGACGCTGCGCCTTTAAGGTGCCACCGCCGCGTGGCAGGGAGACAGCTTGTGCCAGCCCCATTCCGCCCGGCTCCGCTCGCGACGAGAAACACAATGCATAACAATCAGGCGCGCGCTTGGAGCTGTGCCACGCGGCGGGGGCGGGGCGGGCGCGGCCGGGCGGGCGGGGTGCCGGGGTCGCGACCCCTGCCCCGAGTCGGAGGCCGCGGGGGGGGGGCCCGCACGCCTCACGCCCAAGCTCCGCACCCCGCAGCCCGTGCAGCGCCCCGCCCCGGCCGCGCTCCCGCCCCGCGCTCCCTGCAAAGTTCATTCCCACTAACTCTTTTCCAGGCCACTTCCCCCTCACATCTGACAATCCGGGGCCCTCATTCTCCCAGTAATCACTCCACTGCACTAATTGCACATGCAAATATGCAAATGCGTATTAATTAATTACTATACTAATTAGTTCTGTGGTATTTGCGAGTAATAAATCATTGGATGGGAGCGAGGAAGCTGGAGACCTGGCCCATTTTCATTCTGCATAAAATTTTAATGGTCTCTCTGGCTGATCCGGGACGGCAGCGCGCGGAGAGGCTCTTAAAGGGCCAGAGGAGGCGGGATGGGGCAGGGGCGGGGAGCTCCGGGTCATCCAGGCAGGGACTGGCAACCTAGGCGGGCTTGAGATGCTTCGCCATTCCCTGCGGGGGTTGTCTAGAGCCTGCGGCTTTCCGCTACCCGTCTCCACCTCTGGCCACGGGTCCCCCGGGTAGCTTCGAAGGAGAGAATCTGGGCGGGTAGGAGGCCGAGCCTCGTTTCTTTAAGAAAGGAAAGAGGGCACGGAGCTGTGAGGGCCAATGCCAAGGGTTTGGGATACGGGAATGAAGACTCCGTTCTTGGGTGTCTGGGTAAACTGAGGCACAGGACAAGGCAATTTTTAAATCTCACCTCCTATTCCTAGAAGATGTCCTCAGTACCCTCCAGTCTTTCTTGTCTCTGGTGGTGACCATAAAGGTTAGGGGTGCTTCTAGCTTTCCCTTTCCACATGATCAAACCTCAGCCCCGCCCTCGTGGGCACCAGCTGGCACCCTGGCAGAGCAGTCTTCGGCTTGAGTGGGCCCCAGGGACCCTGCTTTATTTCCAGGACATAGTCTGGACCCCAGGCACAGGGAGGGGGCTGGCTGCTTCACTGACTAGGGGAGGCTGATGGATCAGAGTGATCCGAAGTCAAGGTCTAGGGGGATGCC
The DNA here is from genome assembly GCA_004026605.1 of Ondatra zibethicus. NCBI lineage: Eukaryota > Metazoa > Chordata > Mammalia > Rodentia > Cricetidae > Ondatra > Ondatra zibethicus. The sequence continues at coordinate 1,912 of PVIU01013189.1, read as the reverse complement.
AGAGGTGGGCAAAATGGGCAGGTGGGGACCAGGGTCTTGTCCTGAACCACAACGGCCCTCCTCCATGCCAGGGCCTCCAGTTCACTTGTCGTCACTTTCTAAGTTCCTGTCTCCGCATACCCAGCAGTTACATGGGGGCAAAGCCTCAAGGGGCCCCACTGGTTACACCTCAGCAAACAGTCATACTGCTGGGGAACAGTTCCAAGAGCCCTAGATGTCTCTGTGACATAGACTCCCGTTACTGTCCCCATTTTATGGATGGAAAATAAGGGCATAGTAAGGTTAAGCAGCTGCCCCAAGGTGGCCCATCTGAAATTAGTGTCATGGGGCTTTGACATCTGCGTTCTTTCCACACCCAGCACTGGGAATCTGCCCTTTCTTCCAGCACACCCACAGCTTCTGCGCCAGGTCCTGGGAGGGGCTTCATGGGCAGCATCCCATTCCATCCTCATCCGCCCAGGAGACAGGCTCTGGGAACACCCCCAGTTTAAGGCAGATGACCAAACTGCTCTAAAGCAGACCTAAGTCCCAGATCACTCGAAGTCTTCCGGGGAAGAATGGGAAGGGGGCTGAGCCATGGCAACCCGTTTTTATCAGAGCAACCGGAAGGGCTTTCAGTTAGACTGTGGAAGAACTTTCCTGCAGATGCAGGGGCTGCAGGAGCTCACATGGGGAGGAACCTTTTCATCCCTGTTTTAGCCTCAGGCTGGGAAGGGCCCTTGGCTGCTGGAGGAGGGGGCTGGGGAAGAACTGAAGACATGATGGAGAAAACTCACACTATAGCCCAGGGACCCTGTCTGGGCTTTCCCCCCTAGTTTTGTTGGGAGCATTTCCATCTTCATTTTCCCTACAACTTCTTAGGTTTGTATTTGTATTTGTTTTGTTCGAGACAGGGTTTCTCTGTGTAGCCCTGACTGCCCTGGAACTCACTCTGTAGACCAGGTTGGCCTCGAACTCACAGAGATCCACCTGCCTCTGCCTCTGGAGTACTGGGATTAAAGGCGCGTGCCACCACCCCTGGGCTATATTTTGTGGGGTTTTGTTTGTTTGTGTTTGGTTTTGGTGTTTTGTTTTGTTTTTGAGACAAGTTTTACTCTGTAGCCTTGGCTGGCCTCAGACTCTCAGACCTTCTTGCCTCCGTCTCCGGGGTGCTGAGATTAAAGGTGTGCTATGCGCACTTGACCACACCCAAGAACTTTCGCACCCAAGGCTTGATTGTGGCTTAGGCCCCGCCCCCAGGAGCTGCCACCTGCTGTGTGCAGCAGAGGAAGGGGAAGGTGATTCCAAATTCCCAACCAGCCTTTCCTTTACTGTGTGCTTATGTGTATGAATTCGTTGACTTTTCACAACAATTTTATTTCCTCCATTTTTATAAATGGGGCAGAGAAGAAAGAAAAGGGGTGGACTTGCCTTAGCCCATGGCTAGTAAGTGGTAGAAGCAGAATTTGAACTGGCTGCTGTGTTGAGCCTTTCTGTTATGACTAGATTGCTGATGTCCCTGTCCCAAGCAGCAACAGATCTCCTCCCTGGGACATTAGGACCTTGGAGACACTAGGAGAGAGAGCCTATTTCTTCTATGCCCCTCCTCTGTAGAGAATATGAGCTACTTCCTCCACGCTGGAAAAAGCTGGGCAGAGAGCCTTTCAGGAGGCCTAGGTCTTACCTCTGTTCCTGAGATGGGGATATCTTCCTGGAGGGGTGCTATCCCTGCACCGGCTGCTTCCCCTCAGCCCACCCTTGAGAGAAAAGCAGGGCTAGGGCTTCCATTAGCATCTGTCAGGGGATTAGCCTGACAGGGAAACTGAGATTCCAGCACTCACAAGCATGAGCCCTGGGCCAGACCAGGGTCCCTGGTCTCCCAATGGCCCAAGGGGACATCAGCAGGGAAGTTAATGCATTTTTATCCCGCAGA
>PVIU01013188.1:0-57041 GCA_004026605.1 Ondatra zibethicus | reverse complement strand
TCTTGTTGTGACTTCCCATGGCAGAGAGAAAGGCTTCCTCTTTCTTTCCTCTGCCCTCTCTCTGGGGAGTGAACCACCACAGGCCACGAACAGGCGCTCTAGCACTGACTTACATCCCACCAGAGTGTCCCACTTCCAAGTGCACCAGTCCTACCTCTAGGGCTTCAACTCCTGAGCTGGTTACTTCCCCAAGGTCAGACCTGCAAGTCCATCATTCTAAAGACTAGGACATCAGCACAGGAACTTGAAGGGACACAAGCATTCAGTGCATAGCAATGATGAACATAGAGGACTAGCTAACAAGAGCTATTCTGTCCTATATGTCCTATATTTAATAATACAGCTACATGTGGCTGTATTATTAAATATTTTAAATACTATGGAAGTAAATTTATTCTAGGGTGACTGCATGCCAAAAATTCCTTCATACTTATGGGTGTTTATGCCTGTTGTCCTGGCCAAATTATTAATAATACCCTCTTTTACTCTCCATGTTTAGATGATAAATCATAAGGTTGATCTTCAGATTACCAGCATTTCAAATTCAAGTTTTCTTTCTCTTTCTTTTTTTGTTTTGTTTGTTTTCTGATTTCTGGTTTTTGGGTTTTTGAGACAGAGCTTCTCTGTAGCTTCAGAACCTGCCCTGGAACTCGCTCTGTAGACCAGGCTGGCCATGAGCTCACAGAGATTCCCTTGTGTCTGCCTCCCAAGTGCTGGGATTAAAGGCGAGCACCACCACTGCCTGGCTCACATATGAGGTTAAGGTCATCCTTGGATATATAAGGAATTCCAGGCCACTTGTGAGATCCTGTCTCAAAAATTAAACCAGATTGGGGGTTCAAAAATATGATGGTAGAATCCTGTAATCCCAGCATTTGGGAGATTTAGGCTGAACTGTCTGGAGTTTAAGGTGACGTGGGATGATACAGCAAGATGCTGCAGAAAACATACACCTCTGCTCTCTTCCTGCAGTGGGATAATACAGCAAGATGCTGCAGTAAACACACATCCTACTCTCTTCCTGCAGTGGCATCTCACTGACCAAGACAGCCAAAAATGATAAAGGACTTGGAAACTGGTTATTGTGGTCCACATAATACTAGCTTTGAGGCATAGGACAGGGTGGCGGAGGCTAGAAACCAGGCATCTCAAGTTAACAGATGCTATCTGACAGCTAAAAGTTTCGGGTGATCAAAATGAAGACCGGTAGCAATGAAGCAGATTGCCACTCTGGCTCCATCCCAATGGTCTCCATATAACATGACAGTCTGGCTCCATCCCAATGGTCCCCATATAACATGACAGTCTGGCTCCATCCCAATGGTCTCCATATAACATGACAGTCTGGCTCATCTCAGTGGTCCCCATATAACATGACAGTCTGGCTCCATCCAATGGTCCCCATATAATATGATAACGCTCTGGCTCCATCCCAATGGTCTCCATATAACATGACAGTCTGGCTCCATCCAATGGTCCCCATATAACATGACAGTCTGGCTCCATCCCAGTGGTCCCCATATAACATGACAGTCTGGCTCCATCCCAATGGTCTCCATGTAATATGACACAGGGGCACAAGGAACATTCACACCTCCTGATCTTGGTCTCTAAAATACCTTCAAATGCAGACATCTAATGCTCCCTGGAGGAGTGGCTGCTTTGAGGACAGGGACAAGGCAAAGTAAGATGAGTCTGTAGAGTAAAGAGCTCAGAGAATGAAGGGGCCATGCCAAAGGTCAGCTTTGTGGGAAGTCCACTGGCCAAATTCGAGACAATCTGGAGAGATGGTCAGTTAGCTCCATTAACAGTCATTTCGGAATGAGCAAAATCAGATATAAATACATCATAGCAATAGCTACAAATAAATAAACAAGGAAACGTCTACCTTTTATTAACCAGTGAACAGAAAGTACTCATTAATTAGCTGTATAATAAAGACATTCTTCAAACAACCGCGTGATGAATGGCAGTGCCCACAATGACGCAAGTCCTGTCACCCTGGTGTGACACAGCCTTGCCACTACAGCATTCCTAGCAAAGAATGACAAACTTAAATCTCAAGCAACATCAGACTAATTCAAACCAGGGGGCAATTACATTGTTAATAACCTGTGCTCTTTAAAATAACAGGTTAATACAAGATAAGGCTGTCTGAGGTGTCCCGGATTAAAGGTAATCAAAATTGTGGAGACAGTAGTGACCATTTGATGGAGGTCTGTGGATTAGGTGGTTTTAGCAAGTCACTGTTAGGTGCCTGGAGACCGTGGCTGTGGACAGGAAGGTCCCTGCAGCTCAGACTCACACTGAAGTACTAGAGGGTCATAGTTTGTTCTGTCTACACAATTGCTACAAGAGGAAAAGAAAGTCGGTGTGTGTGTGTGTGTGTGAGAGAGAGAGAGAGAGAGAGAGAGAGAGAGACAGAAACAGAGACAGAGACAGAGAGACAGACAGAGAGAAAGAGAGAGGAGTAGGGGTGTAAATAAGACAAATGGGGGACCCATGTTAACCATTGGAGAATCTAGGTGGATACGTAAACAGGAACTTTCCACTATTTTTTCCAACTTCTTTAACACTAAATAGTAATAGGGCATTAGTCTGACATGATAAGGGCCCTACAGGGTCCTGCCTTTAGTGCCACAAAGTTAAACATCCTTCGCAGCATTGAATGTGTAGCCATCATTTAGGACGGGCTCGGGCTGATTTCCGGAGCTAATGTTCTGCCATGAGCTTTAGAAGCTGAGCAGAGGACTCACAGGCAGCCTGACTTTCTGTAGCGCTAGTGTGAGGACCATGATGAGAAACGTGTCGTTTATTCTAAATGACCCGGAACGTCTGAACCGATTGCTTTGGCTGCTGTGGTTGTTTTGCTGTTTATTTTTTGTTCTGTTTGAGGCAAGTCTCACTGTGTAGCCCAGGCTAGCCCTGGACACGCGTCCATCCTCAGCCTCTGGAGGTCAAAATTACAGACACATTGCCCTTCCCTTTGCTTTGCTTTTATAGTGTTTTGGTTTTTCGAAACAGTCTGTGCTAGCTAGTCTTGTCACCTTGACACAAACGTAGACCTATCTGGTAAAATGGAATCTCCGTTGAGAGACTGCCTCCATAGGATTGGCCTGCAGACCTGTTTCTGGGAGCATTTTCTTGATTAATGATTGAAGTGGGAGGGTCCAGTGGGGGTAGTGCCACCTGGGGCAGGTGTTTCTTTCCCCACGTTGCTTTTGGTGATGATGGTATTTATCACAGCACTAGAAAGCAAACTAAGGGTCTCATTTAGAGCAGGCTGGCCTTGAACTACTGATCCTGCCTTACTCGCTCAACTCTCAGATTCCAGGATTGCGTCCTTACCCAGGTTACCTGAGGCTATGCGCAGCCTTGGATGTCATCTTCCTTATGATTTGATAAACCAACTCGAGCTGCTAACTAGATATCAGACTATTCAGGGAGTGGGCGTGTAGACACGAGTCCATGTCTGAGAGAAGCTTGGATGAAAAGGTTCCAGGAGTCCAGCGAGGGCAGTGAGACTCAGGAAGCACACTGGATCCGGGACTGACTCAGGAAGCACACTGGGGACAGGACAGACTCAGGAACCACACTGGGTATGGGATTCACTTGGCGTGTGATAGATAGGATTGAAAACTAAAAGGGCTGTGATGGAACAAGAGCTAAAGGGCAAATCTGAGGCTTCTGGAAGGAGGCGTCCTGAGCATGTGGGTAGCTGGCCATGACACCAGAGAATTTGGAAGAAACTGGGGGAAGCTCAGGGTTTAATAGACATACGTGGAGAATAGAAAAGCTGACTGGGAGGGCAGGTGTGTGACCTATTAGACATCAAAGTAGAAATGGTCACAGGTTTTGTGCTCTTTTGGGGTGATGGAAAGCTTATTAGGTTTTGAGAGAAATATCCAGAAGTCATCTATTTAGATGTCATTGAATGCTATGGGTAGGATGTGATCGCTGGGAAGGGAAGAACATAGGCATGGAGGTGCTGAGCCTCTGACAGTTTGATGTGGACCTCAGCATCCAGGAGGAAGCAGTAAAATAGTGAGTGAGGAAAGAGCATCTTCCAGAAATAGCAAGAACACCTGTCTCGTGCTGTGCTGGTGTAGCTGCCAAATATTTCAACAGGGAAATGAAAACGAGGGAGAACTAAGCATGACTTTTGAATTTGCCAAAGTGGTGGAGAGACAAACTAGAATTGTGGCTCAAAGTAAAACACAAGGCAAGGTGTGTGCAGCAACTGGAGAGACACACAGCTTAAGTGTGGCCCCGAACTGTGAGATGGAACAGCTGGGGATGCAAGCATTTGCTTTTAAATCTGATGATGCCATGTTTTATACCAATGGGAAGAATACACCTCTCCACTGGGAGAGGAGGAGCCGGCAGAGAAGGAGAGGGCAGTCGAACAAAGTCCTTGAGAATGTGAGAAACAACAGGACCCAGAGCACAGTGACAACGTGAGGCCAAGCAAACACACGGAGCCAGTGCTCATTACTTATTTGTTGAGGGATTTAGCAGTGTTTGATTTTCAGTCTTCAAATACTGTGCTGTTTTGAATATCCTTGTACATTCTTGGATCTACTTGGAGTCTTACTGCAGGACAAATGCCAAGAAATATCTTTCTTGGTCAAAATATTGAAATAGCCAGGCATGATGGCGTGTTTTTGTAATCCTAACTTGCAGGAGGCTGCAATAGAAGGATCTTAAGTCTGAAGCCAGACGGGACTGTACAGCAAGACTCTATCTAAGATAGATAGATAGATAGATAGATAGATAGATAGATAGATAGATAGATAGATAGATAGATAGATAGATAGATAGATAGATAGATACATAGATACATAGATAGATACATAGATACATAGATACATAGATAATAGATACATACATAGATAGATAGATGATAGATACCAGAATATTTTAAGTATATTAGGTGCTAAAAACAAAAAACAAAGCACACACAAACAAATCCTAAAGTTGCCTTCCAAATTGTCTGTTTTACTTGTAATTACATAAGCTTATGTATGTATTTAATTTTAGCACTGGGTATTTGGCCAGGGCCCATTCATGCTAAGATGGGGTCTACTTGTGAGGTGCACCCTCAGACCATCTCACTTTTGTGTTTGAAGTTGGTCTGGGGCAGTGCAGAGATGCCCCAGCTGTTAAAAGGATTGAACACTTTTCCAGAGGACCTGGATTCAATTCCCAGTCCCACATGGAGGCTTACAAGTGTCTATAACTCCAGTCCCAGGAGACCCAGCATCCTCCTCTTGCCTACATGCACATGGTGGACAGACACACACACAGGCAGAACACTGATATACATAAAATAAAAAAGTAATAATAATGGCCTAGAATTAATTCTACCCATCCTAGTCCACGCTCTTTTAGTAGGTACTTCTCATCTTACTGGGGTTAACTTGAATTTCTTTCCTCTCCACCTTCATTTCTCCTTTATTCATTTTTGTTTGTTTGAGAAGGGGGTCTCTCCTTGAACTCACTTTGTAGATTAGGCTGGCCTTGAAACTTTATTCATTTTTGATTCTTCATTTTTATAGTATGGGGCCAGGATCCGGGTCTGGAAGTGTGTGAACTGTGGAGGGCTTACTTCGTAAATAAGAAACCCCACCAGGTTCCTACAGAGGTGGGCAGGTCTCTGTGAGCTCAAGATTAGCCTGGTCCCTGATCTACACAGTGAGCTCCAGGCTACCCAAAGGTAGTGAGACTCTGTTCAAAAATAAAAAAGGAGAGAAAGAAGGGAAGGGAGGAAGGGAAGAGGAGGGGGGAAGAGAGAGAGAGGAAAGAAAAAGGAAAGGAAAGGGAAGAGTCCCCAGCTGCTGCCTGATATACCTGTTCATAATTAGTAAGATTCAAGAGCGTTTCCTCTAGCTGCTGGGCACCCAGAAAAACATTTCCATTTCTGTGAAGGGTCAGAGGTTAAACCATGTTAGGACGGAAAGTTCCACTGAGCAGAAAACATGCTTTGCTGAAGAGCGTTGCTTACTACCACCTTATTCTGGCTGGCATTAGATTTTTTTAAATTCCTTGCCATGAAATCCATAGAGTCTGGCTGGAGTTCAGGGAGGACAGCACTCATAGGTCACAAGACAATAGACGGCAACAGCCGAGAGGGGATTGCTCAGACAAGAGACTGGTTTTGACCTGTTTGGGAAGCACGTGACTACTCAGAAACCGGGCACTTAAGGTCTTGACAGCTAATTTGACCTTTAGTGGGTGAGTCACTGGATTCTCCGAGAGCACGTGTCAAGTCTCTCAAGTCTTAGCGTTCACTGAGAAGCTGGGTACGTACAGGCTGTCAAAGGAGACTCAGCAGGTCGGCTGTTTTTTCTGGCAGGTGAATCTTTTCGGCCTCTGGATGCTGGATCTGGCTATTTAGAATGGCAGGACAAGAAAGGTGCGGGAAAGAGAGGCGCTGTCCCTCAGCCATTGGCTGCCGTGACTCAGTTTCTAGGAAGTTCTTGAGCTACTTAAGGACATGGATGGCTGGGACTGGGCTGTAGACATTTCCCTTCTTTTGAGGGTTTTCTTTCTTTGTTTGTTTTTTTATATAGTTAGACACAGTTTCCCCAGGCTAGCCTTGAACTTATGATGCTCTTGCCTCAGCCTGCAGAGTATTGATATCACAGTTATGGACTCTGTGTCTAATGTGACACAGTTTCTAAAGAAAAAATTCAAGCAAATTTTAGGATATAGGCTTTACTGAAAATGTCCTCTGTTTTTTAAAAAGTGTTCCACTGGGACTGGAGAGGTGGCTCAGCAGTTGGGAGCACTGCCATTCTTACAGAGGACCTGGGCTCGATTCGCAGCCCCCACATGCAGCTCACAACTGCCTTTAACTCTGCCTCCATGGGACCCAACACCCTCACACAGACACATATGCAGATAAAACACCTATGCACATAAAATAAAAAGAAATAAATTAATTTAAAAAATTGTTCCACTATACATGACTTCGGAACTCTCTACCTGCTGTGTCCCAAATGGGTTAGCCTTATCTCAATATTGAGTCCCTCGGTCCTCACACTAATCAAGTCCACCTCGGATCAACCATCCTGTGTTTCCAACATGATGGTTTCTGACTTTACTCTTCAGTTTGTTTAAATGTGTTTGTGGAAAGTCGGTGGTATATTTGTTGTTGTTTTGTTTGTTTGATTGGTTGATTTTTCAAGACAGGGTTTCTCTGTGTAGCCCTGGCTGTCCTGGAACTTGCTTTATAGATCAGGTTGGCCTTAAACTCATAGAGATCTGCCTGCTCCTGGCTCCCAAGTACTGGGATTAAAGGTGTGTTCCACTGCCACATAGCTAGTTTTTTAAAGGTCATAACTATCTGACTTTAGATTAGACAATTGAGGAGGTGTAAAGTTTTTTGGTAAACTAGCGCATTCTCAATTGAGTAGAATTGAAAATTCTTTTTTGTTTTGTTTTTTGTTATTTTAAGACAGGGTTTCTCTGTGTAACATCCCTGGCTATCCTGGAACTCACTCTGTAGACCAGGCTGGCCTCGAACTCACAGAGAGATACCTCCCTAGTGCTGGGATTAAAGGTGTGTGCCACCACTGCCCAGCTGTTGCTGTTTTGAGACAGTCTCATATAGCCAAGGCTAACTGCAGACTTTATACATAGCAAAGATGGCCTTGAACTCCTGAGCCTCCTGCCTCCTGCACCCAAGTAATAGGATCACCATGCTTGTCTGTTAAGGTGTGCCAAGATGGAAGAGTGTTTGGAAAGTTGCCCCTTTGAGAGTCTGCTCCTATATTGCTCTCAATGAGCCCACATAGAGATACCCAGAAGGATCAATAGATTGCATTCTCAGTGAATTGGACCACATGCAAGCATGCTTGAACTGGGCCACACGGCAATGGCTGCTCCCAGAGCTCACTGCTCTGCAGTCACTGTGCTATTGTGACTAAGTGTGCCTCTGAGATGTGACATGGTTGTCTGCAGAAACCCAAGAGCCTCCAGGGACGTGGCCTTGACCCTGCCCTCCTCCCATTGCTGTTAGTGCTACTTGCGCGGTGACTTTGCAGGTTACTGTGGGCCCTTCCCTCTGGGCCAGTTTCACTCACAGATTCCGCACACTGAATCGGTTTGCCGGCAACTTGCTACTGGGTTGTGCTTTTTCCGAGGGCAGCCCCTTGTGGACCCAAAGCCCAAGATCAGTTTTTTCTCCAAACATGAGTTTGCAAGCCTGGCATCACTCCCCCCCCCATGCTGGTCCACAAGGCCTATGTCCTCTTAGAGATAGGGTCTTATTCTTTACAGCTCTCTACCAGCCTGGTCCAGACTTGTGGTCTAAGCATCAGCCTTTGTGTGTGTGTGTGTCTGTGTCTGTGTGTGAGTGACAATAACAACTGAAGAAAAAGAAGAGGCCTTGATTTCAAGCGGGAACAAGGGGTGGGGTACATGGGAGGAAGGAAGAGGATGGGGAAACTGTGTGATTACATTTTAGTTTAAGAAGAAAAAGAAAGTGCAGAGCGGCCAGATACCCAGCCTACCTGCTAACCGTTGCTAGACAGGGGCCCAGCTGCTCTTGTCCCCAGTGTTTCTATTTTTATTGCTTCTGACAAATGCTTGTTTGACTTTTATCAGGTTATAAATATCAATTTCATGTAACAGGTTTCCTCATTTGTCTCCACTGGAGTCCATTTTGCAAGGAGTTAATGCTGAAAGAAATGCCAGCTCACAGCTCTCCAGTCCAGGGCGTGGGAGGGCTCTACTAAAAGCCAGGGCTTTTGCATTTATTTCATTTGTCTGCTTTTTTTAAAGCAGGTATAATTCTATAGCCTATGCTAGCCTGTAACTCGCTATAAACCAGGCTAGCCCTAGACTTGCAACAATTCTTCTGTCTCAGATTCCCCAGCACAGCTTGTACTCATTCTCTCTCTCTCTCTCTCTCTCTCTCTCTCTCTCTCTCTCTCTCTCTCTCTCTCTCTCTGCGTGTGTACACATGTATACATGTTCATACGTATGTACTCAAAGTTGCAGCTGGACATGGTGGCCAGGCCTGAATCACAGGAACTTGAAGTGGAAGATTGCAAGGTCAAGGCTAGCCTAGACTACAGAGTGAATTCAAGGCCAGCCTGGACAACTTAGTGAGATTCTGTCTCAAACGAAAAAGCATTCAAAGGATGTAGGATATAATTCAGTGGTGCTTGCATGGCAGGTACAATTTGATCCCTCGGGAGAGAGAGGGAGAGAGGAAAAGGGAGACAGAGGGGGAGAGGGAGGGAGAGAGAGGGAGGGAGGGAGGGAAAGTGAGAGGGAGAGAGATAGAATAGAGAGAAGAAGGGAAAGGAAAGAGAATCAAGATGAAGGAAGCCTAGGGAATGGGGATATAGTTCAGTGGTAGAACTCTTGCTTAGCATATGAAAAACCCTGGTCTAACCCAAGTACCAAATACAATTCAAAATGAAACTGAGCATTAGAACAAATTGGGAGTCATCTTTGATTCTCCAGTCCCAGTCTCTCGTATCCAAGGAATCAGGAAATCAGGGAAGTGTCATATCACCCTATCCTTGTCCCCCTTGTCACCACATTGCCGCTCAAGTCACATTTCCTACTTCAGAGTCCCTGAGAGAGCTTGCCCCAGCAGCTCTGCTCTGTAACCCAGCACAGGAGGCGACTGTAGGAGGCTGTGAGTCTGAGGCCAGCCTGGTCTACATAGCAACACTACCTCAAAATGAAAGAAAAAGGGAGAGAGAGAGAAAGATGGAAGGTTCACAGAGTAGAAGTTTTGTATGCCATGCTTACCTTTGGGAAGTTTGTTTGTTTGTTTGTTTTGTTGAGCTGTGGGTTTGTTTTGTTTTGAGATAGGGCCTCACTATGTGCTCACAGAGTTCTGCCTCCTCCCCCCCCCTCCCAAGGGCTGGTCTTAAAGGCATGAGTCACTACACACAGCTCCACCAGCCATGTCTCTTGTAAGAGACTGCTATGTACAATTTATTAAAACAAAACACAATGAACAACAGCACAAACCCAGCGGAACTTGTGTGTGGAAGAGTTAAACTGGGGAATCTGGGGACAGAGCAGTGGCAGAGGAGAGGAAGGCAGCTGGCTGGGGTCCAGCAAGAACAAAGTACAACGACATAGACATAGACACTGAATTAAAATGCCGCAGTGCCACCGGGCATGTTAGCACATACCTTTAGTCCCAGCACAGGAATCAGAGGCAGGTGGATCTCTGTGAATTCGAGGCCAGCCTGGTCTACAGAGTGAGTTTCAGAACAACCTGGGCTATGCAGAGAAACCCCGTCTCAAAAAAACCCAAAAACTAAAATGTCACAGTGAAGCCTGTTTACTCTAATCCCAACCACAATAAATAACCCAACGAAAAGGGAGTGGTGCTTAGCCTTTCCCTGACCACTGCAGTATCTCTTAATAAAAAATATATGGCTGTGTTTTTATTTTTATTCAGCTTTAAATATTCTCAGTTTCTCCTCTGAATGTTTCCTGGTTATTTGCAACAGTGATATTTGGTTTCCAGGTATTTGGGGAATTTTCTTAAGTTTTGCTTTGCTTTGCTACTCTGTCTCTCTGGTTTTGCTTTTTGTTTTTTTTTGTGATAGCCTTGCTCAGTTGCCCAGACTAGCCTTGAATTCACAGTGATCCTCCTGCTCCAACTTCTGGACTGCTGGGTGTGGTCTCTTCAGATCATATCACCTGTTTGTCTGCCAAACCCCGAGGTCTCTGCACTAATCTAACAGTTGTAAGGTAAAGCACATTGTCAAGAGAGCACCACACAGTCCAAGCCGTAGAGTGTGGTCAGACATTTTTGAGAGGAATGAGACAAGGCCTTTGACATTCCCTATGACTTCATCACGCTATTTATTTTCTATTGTGGTGCTGAGAAGCAAAGCCAGGGCCTTGCACACATTCAACACACCATCCTGAATTCAGCTCAGAGTCCACACAGTTTAAATGTGAAAATAACAATGTGCCTGTTCCTAGACCACTGGTGTTTAGAGTATGTAGCCAGACATGGTAGAACACGTCTGTAATCCCAGCATTGAGGCAGGCTGAGGCAGAAGAATTGTCTTGAGTTTGAGACTAGTCTGGAGTACTTTGCAGTGTTCTACAGGAGCCTGAGCTACACTGAAAGACCCTGTTTAAAAAAAAATGAAAGAAAGAAAAAATAAATTAAAAAAAATTTAAGCTGAGCAGTGGTGGCATACACCTTTAATCCCAGCACTTGGGAGGCAGAGGCAGGTGGATCTCTATGAGTTCGAGGCCAGCCTGCTTTACAGAGCTATTTCTAGTATATCTAGGGCTGTTACAAGGGAAACCTTGCCTCAAAAACCAAACCAAACCAAACAAAATTTACCCTTGGATGAGTTCCACGATTTTGCAAGCTGAACTGCTAATTAAGATGGTTGCCTTGGTAACAGCTGCATCACATGATGGCTTTTACAGTTATGACCTACAGAGAAGTGTCTTAAAGTAACTCAGCAACAATGAGTAAGAGCTACTAAAATGCTTATGTATCGAATAAAAATTGTCTCTCAAAGGGCTTGGGAGATGGCTCACCAGGTGAAGAGCTTGCCAGGCAGGTATGAGAACTCGAGTCTGGTTCAACAACCACATAAAAGCCAGGCAGGTGTAGCAGCTGCCTGTCACCCCAACACTCGGGAGACAGAGCCAGGATCCCTGAGCCAAGCGCTAGTTAGACTAGGAGTTACTGAGTTCCGGTGCCACTGAGAGGTCCTGTCTCAATAAGTGGAGAGCAATGGAGGAGGAATCCACAGTCAACCTCTGGCCTCCACAGGCATGCGCACATGGTTCACATGAACCTGCACACACACGTGCCAACATGCATGCACACCATGCACACACACACAGGCCAGAAAATTGCTTATTGAGTATGATGTTTTCAAAACTGTCAGCATGGAAGAGGATTGCACAGTTGTCCTCTATTGTAGTTGAGTAGGCTTCTCTTATGAGCTGTGTGATGCCGTGTTCAGATTTATTTTTAGGGTTTTTTTTTAGGCACATTGATGTTTTCTCTGCATATATGTCTGTGTGAGGGTGCCTGATCCTCTGGAACTGGAATTACAGGCAGTTGTGAGCTGCCATGTGGGAGATGAGAATTGAACCTGGATCCTCTGGAAGAGCAGTCAGTGTTCTTAACCACTGAGCTCTCTCCAGCTCCATGTTCAGATTTTTGGTCATTTCTGAACAACAGAACAACGGATGCTGGTGATGTTGACCCCTACAATTCAAACCTCTAGAAATACATCCTCAACTAAAAGAGCATTTCTGAGGCCACTGACGAGCTCGGTGGGTAAAAGTGCTTGCTGTAGGTTTGATGACCCGGGTCAGCCCCAGGACCCACAGGTCTTCTGATCTCCACACAAGCATCATGGCAGCCCCCCGGACAAATACACGGAATTTAAGAAAGTAAAACCATCTTTTTCAATAAGCATTCATTTTATCAATTACACTCCTACATTTTTTAGATATGGAACTAAGTGAAACACAACTCATCATCTTGAGAAGTTTGTCATCAGATAAGAATGATTTGGGGACCAGATGTGCACACACCTTTAATTCCAGCATTCAGGAGGCAGAAGCAGGCAGATCTCTGAGTTTGAGGCCAACCTGGTCTACAGAGTGAGTTCCAGGACAGCCAGGACTACACAGAGAAACCCTGTCTGGAAAAACAAAACTGTTTCTCTCTTTTTTCCTGAACAATGTCTCAGCAATGAAGAGCATTGGCTGCTCTTGCAGAGGATTGGGTTTACTTTCCAGCACAATTAACTCCAATTCTAGGTACAAACTAATAGGTTTTCTATCTCCTGATAATAAGTTTCTCCACCAATGCAGTAAGCCCTATCAAGGCAAATTGAAAAAGTATAACAACAGGTTGATTTGTGCAAAACTACTCACGGGCGGTTCTTCAGGCCCAGAGATGGAGACCCAAGAAGCTGTATGCCCGAAAAAAGCAGGGAGATTATATAGGTTGTATGTAATCAAGAGGTGATGACGTGTCTGCCATAAGCTGGGCTGATGCTCAAGTGAGATCAGAAGCTGAGCACCTAGGCAGAGACTTGGGTGGAGGCACCCTCAGAGGAGGAAGCTGCCTTCGCCACCAATACCGAACTAGGCTTTTGGTGCCTTTCCTTTGTTTGGAGACTGAGTGGATGGGCTTTGGAGAGAGAGATAGGAATGGGGCTTTCTGGATCATGCAGGGGCGAGCCAGAGGTTCCAACCTAGCACTGACACCCTTTCTGACCTCTGTGAGCACCACACAGCTACACACAGGCAAAACACCCATATGTATAAAATAAAGTTAAAAAAATGATTTTTCAAGACAGGGTTTCCTCTATGTAACAGTCCTGGCTGTTCTGGAATTTGCTTTGTAGATGAGGCTGGCCTCAAACTCACAGAGCTCGGCCTGCCTCTGCCTCCCAAGTGCTAGAATTAAAGGCATGCACCACCAGTTAACAAAGTTTTTTAAAAGAATATTTCATGCACATCTCTGATTTTCCAGGGATTTTCTACAGGATAGGGATTTTTTGAGGTTTACGATCACTATCGTCGTCATGATTATTGTTATTTTAACTAAACTGCAAGTGTGTGCACACTGATGCACTAGAGGATGGGGATATGAGTATGAGAGTGTGGTACCGAGGAGGCCAGACGCTAGATGCCCTAGAACTGGAATTGCAGGCTTGTGAGCTGACACGTGGGTACTGCAAATAGAACTTAGGTCCTCCAGATGAGCAGCAAGTGCTCCTAATAACTGAGCCATCACTCCAGTTCAAGATAGGGGTTATAAAAGGATGCCCAGGGATAGACAAGGGAACAACCACTGAGGGAGCAGGCCTGAGCCAGAGACCTCTACAGGAGCATCCCTAAGGGAGCGACCTCTGTGGGAGCAGGCCTGAATGACCCCGAGGATTGCAGAGAAATCCCCAGGAGTGCTGAGCGACCTACAGGAGCACTAAGTGACCTCCGGGGCGACTAGAACTGTCTTCACCACAAGGAGCAACCATCTGAGCCTTGAATCCACCAGCAACTGGACGATTTATCACCAGAGACACAGCTCCATCTACACCAATCAGAGGAAAAGATGGGTAGACAAGGTAAGAACACACTCAACACCACAAAGAGCAACATGACACCAACAAAAACTAGTAGTCCTACAACAAGACTTGAACAACCCAATATAGATGAAACAGGAGAAAATGACCTAAAAAATAACTTCAGAAGAATGTTTGAGACCCTTAAAGAGGAAATGAGAAATTCCCTCAAAGAAACGGAGGAAAGGCAAACAAAAAATTGGAAGACATCAACAAATCCCTTAAAAAAAAACCAAGAAAAAGCAATCAAACAGATGAAAGAAACTATTCAAGACTTGAAAACTAAAATAGAGATAATAAAGAAAGCACAAACTGAGGGAATTATAGAAACAGAAATTAAGAGAAAGCCATCAGAAACCACAAATGCAAGCATAAACAGCAGAACACAAGAGATGGAAGCGAGAATCTCAAGTGCTGAAGACACAGCAGAGGAAACAGACTCAACAGTTAAATAAAACTAAATTAAATCTAACAAAAATTAAATCTAACAAAAGCTTAACACAAAATATCCAGGAAATATGGGACACCATGTAAAGACCAAACCTAAGAATACTTGGCATAGAAGGAGAAGTCCAACTCAAATGCACAAAAAATACATTCAACAAAAACATGGAAAAAACTTTCCCAAACTAAAGAAAGATATGCCTATGAAGATACAAGAAGCTTACAGAACACCAAATAGATTGGCCAAAAAAAAAAGTCCCCTTGCCACATCATAATCAAAACACTAAACATACAGAATAAAGAAAAAATATTAAGAACTGCAAAGGAAAAGGACCAAGTAACATATAAAGGCAGACCTATCAGAATTACACCTGATTTTCTCAATGGAAACAATGAAAGCCAGAAGGACCTGGTCAAACATTAAGAAGATATTAAGAGACCACAGATGCCAACCCAGACTATTGTATCCAGCATAACTTTCAATCACTATAGATGGACAAAATGATATTCCATGACAGAATCAGACTTAACCGATACCTAGCCACAAACCCAGCCCTACACAAAGTACTAGAAGGAAAACTCCAACCCAAGGAAATTGGTTACATCCACAAAAACACAGACAATAGGTGATCTCACGGTAGCAAATCCCAAAGAAGGGAAAACACACAGTAACATCACCACCAACAAAAACTAAAATAACATGAGCTAGCAATCATTGGTCATTAATATCTCTTAATATAAATGGACTCAACTCACCTATAACAGAATTCACAAGAAACACACCTAAACCTCAAAGACAGACATTGCCTCAGAGCAAAGGGTTGGGGAAAAAGTTATCTGACCAAATGGACCTAAGAAACAAGCTGGTGTAATTATCCTAATATCTAACAAAATAGACTTCAAACTAAAATCAATCAAAAGAGACAAAGAAGGACATTTCATATTAGTCCCCAAAAATATCCACCAAGAGGAAATCCCAATACTGAACATCTATGCCCCAAATACAAAAGCACCCTCATATGTAAAAGAAACACTAAAAAGCTAAAAACACTAAAGCTTAAATCACATATTAAACCCCACATACTAATAGTGGGAGACTTCAACACCCCACTCTCACCACTGGACAGGTCAGTCAGACAGAAAAACAGCAGAGAAATAAGGGAACTAACAGATGCTGTGACTCAAATGGACTTACCAGACATCTATAGAACATTCCATCCAATCATAAAAGATTATAACTTTTTCTCAGGCACCTCATGGAACCTTCTCAAAAATTGACCACATACTAGGTAACAAAGCAAACCTCAACAGATACAAGAAAATTGGAATAATCCCATGTATCTTATCAGATCACCGTGGTTTAAAATTAGAATTCAACAGCAACACTAATTCCAGAAATCCCACAAACACATTTAAACAATGCTCTCCTAAATCATCAACGGGTCAAGGAAGAAATAAAGGAAGACATCCTAAAATTTAATGAAAATGACCACACAACATATCCAAATTTATGGGACACAAGGAGAGCAGTATTAAGAGAAAAGTTCATAGCAATAAATGCCTACATAAAGAATCTGGAAAAATCCTACACTAGTGAGTTAACAGAACACCTTAAAACTCTAGAACAAAAAGAAGCAAACTCACACAGGAGAACTAGAAAGCAAGAAATAATCAAATTGAGAGCTGAAATCAACAAAATAGAAACAAAAAATAATGCAAAGAATAAGACAAAGAATTGGTTCTTCGAGAAAATCAACAAAATAGACAAACCTTTATCCAAACTAACCAAAAGGCAGAGAGAGAATATCCAAATTAACAAAATCAGAAATGAAAAGGAGCCATAACAAGAGACATGGAGGAAATCCAGAGAAACATTAGGTCATATTTCGAAAACTTGTACTTCACAAAATTGGAAAACTTAAAAAGAAATGGAAAACTTTCTGGATAAATATCACTTACCAAAAGTAAATCAAGACCAGATAAGCAAATTACATTGACCTATAACTGCTAATGAAATAGAAACAATCATCAAAAGTCTCCCAACCAAGAAAAGCCACAAGACAAGATGGTTTCAGCTCAGAATTCTACAAGATTTTCAAAGAGGAACTAATTCCAATACTCCTCAAATTGTTCCACGCAATAGAAACAGAGGAGCATGGCCAAACTCTTTTTATGAGGCTACAATTACCCTGATACCCAAACCACACAAAGATATTACCAAGAAAGAGAATTATAGACCAATCTCACTCATGAACATTGATTCAAAAATACTCAAAAAAAAAAATACTGGCAAACCGAATCCAAGAACACATCAAAAAATTCATCCACCGTGATTAAGTCAGCTTCATCCCAGAGATGCAGGGATGGTTCAACATATGAAAATCTGTCAATGTAATCCACCATATAAACAAACTGGAAAAAAACCCGCATGATCATCTCATTAGATGCTGAAAAAGCTTTTGACAAAATACAACATCCCTTCATGATAAAGGTCTTGGAGAGAGCAGGGATACAAGGAACATACGTAAACATAATTAAGGCAATATACAGCAAGCCAACAAACTAAATGGAGAGAAACTCCCAGTGATTCCACTGAAATCAGGAGCAAGACAAGGTTGTCCACTCTCTTCATACCTATTCAATATAGTTCTTGAGTTCCTATCTAGAGCAGTAAGACAACAAAAGGAGATCAAGGGGATAAAAATCAGAAAAGAAGTTAAACTTTCACTATTTGCTGATAATATAATAATTTACATAAGTGATCCCAAAAATTCTACCAAGGATCTTCTACAACTCATAAACTGATAAACACTTTCAGTAATGTAGCAGGATTAAAGATTAACTAGAAAAAAAAAAACAATAACCCTCCTTTACACAGATGATAAATGGACTGAGAAAGAAATCAGAGAAACATCACCCTTCACAATAGCCACAAGTAGCATAAAATATCTTTGAGTAATTCTAAATAAACAAGTGGAAGACCTGTATGAAAAGAGCTTTAAATCTCTGAAAAAAGAAATTGAAGAAGACACCAGAAAAATGGAGAGATCTCCTATGCTCTTGGGTAGGTAGAATTAATATAGTAAACATGGCAATCTTACCAAAAGCAATCTTCAGATTCAATGCAATGTCCATCAAAATTCCAATAAAATTCTTCACAGACCTCTAAAGAACAATACTCAACTTCATATGGAAAAGCAAAAAATACAGGATAGCCAAAATCATCCTGTACAATAAAGGAACTTCCGGAGGCATCATAATCTCTGACTTCAAACTCTACCTTAGAGCTACAGTACTGAAAACAGCCTGGTATTGGCATAAAAAAAAAAGACAGGAGGACAAATGGAACCAAATCAAAGACTCAGATATCAATCCACACACCTATGAACACCTGATTTTTAACAAAGAAGCAAAAAATATAAAATGGAAAAAAGAAAGCATATTTAACAAATGGTGCTGGCATAGTTGGATATCAACATGTAGAAGAATGAAAATAAATCCACATCTATTGCCATGCACAAAACTCAAGTCCAGATGGATCAAAGAACTCAACATAAAACCTACCACACTGAAACTCATAGAAGAAAAAGTGGGAAGTACACTTGAACCCACTGGTACAGAAGACCACTTCCTAAATATAACCCCAGCAGCACAGACACTGAGAGAAACAATTAATAAATGGGACCTTCTGAAAATGAAATGCTTCTGTAAAGCAAAGGACACGGTCAACAAGACAAAACGACAGCCACATCAGACAGAGGTCTGATCTCCAAAATATACAAAGAACTCAAGAAATTGGTCATCAAAAGAACAAATAATCCAATAAAAAAGGTGGTATATAGACCTAAACAGAGAACTCTCAACAGAGGAATCTAAAATGGCTGAAAGACATTTAAGGAGATGTTCAACATCCTTAGCCATCAGAGAATTGCAAATCAAAACAACTCTGAGATTCCATCTTACACCTGTAAGAATGGCCAAAATCAAAAACACTGATGACAACTTATGCTGGAGAGGATGTGGGGAAAAGGGAACCCTTCTGCATTGCTGGTGGGAATGCAAGTGTGGCGATTTCTCAGAAAATTAGGGAACAACCTTCCTCAAGACCCAGTAATACCACTTTTGGGTATATAGCCAAAGGATGCTCAATTGTGCCACAAAGGACATGTTTTTAACTATGTTCATAGCAGCATTGTTTGTCATAGCCAGAACCTGGAAACAACCTAAATAGCCCTTGACCAAAGAATGGATAAGAAAAATGTGGTCCATTTACACACTGGAGTACTACACAGCAGAAAAAAAAAAATGATATCTTGAAATTCACAGGCAAATGGATAGATCTAGAAAACATCATATTGAGTGTGGTAACCCAGACCCAGAAAGACAAATATCATATGTACTCACTCATAAGTGACCTTTAGACATAAAGCAAAGAAAAACCAGTCTACAATTCACAACAACAATCCACAATCCCAGAGAACCCAGACAACAAAGAGGACCCTAAGGGAGACATACATGGATCTAATGTACATGGGAAGTAGAAAAGGACAAGATCTCCTGAGTAAATTCGTGATGTGGGAGTCCCCTCTGCATGTTGCTTTTCTTGGTTAATAAATAAATAAACTGCCTAGGCCTGTTGATAGGGCAGAACTTAGGTAGGCGGGGAAGAGAGAATGCTCGGAGAAGGAAAGAGTCAGAGAGACGCCATGGATCCGCGGAGAGAGACGCTGGGAATTTTACCCGGTAAGCCACTGTCATGTGGCAAAACACAGATTAATAGAAATGGGTTAAATTAAGATGTAAGAATTAACCAATAAAAAACTAGAGCTAATGGGCCAAGCAGTAATTTAATTAATACAGTTTCTGTGTGGTTATTTCAGGGCTGAGCTAGTCAGGCGGGTGGAATGAACAAGCAGGCCCTTCTCCCACAAATTGGGAGCATGGGGACCATGGGAGTGGGTAGAAGAGGTTGGGAGATGAAGGGAGGGGAGTGGAGAAAAGTATATAGCTCAACAAAAACAATAAAAATATGATAAAATAAGCCGGGGGGTGGTGGTGCATGCCTTTAATCCCAGCACTCGGGAGGCAGAGGCAGGTGGATCTCTGTGAGTTCGAGGCCAGCCTAGTCTACAGAGCTAGTTCCAGGACAGGCTCCAAAGCCACAGAGAAACCCTGTCTTAAAAAACCAAAAAAAAAATAAATAAATAAAATGAAATGCTTAATAAATAAGCAATCCTCCCCCCCCCCAAAAAAATAGATGCCAGTAAATAAAACACACAGAAATCCTAATCAGACAAACTCTAACAGGAAAAAATTAAGCAATCATCTAGTAATGAGAGCTTGTAACTACCAGAGTATGGAAATTGTTATTCTCTCTCAAAATAAAGCAGGTCTGTGTGTGTTTCCACAATGGAAACCTCAGACTATTTAGAACTGATACACTAGAGTCCATTTAGAAGGCAGCTTGGGTGGCAGTCTTTTATGGTAGGTGAATTAGGCAGGGTGCTCTAGTGAAACAAGACCAATAAAAAGTCTATCACTATAAAAGGGGGGTTATTAGATTAGCTTGCCTGCTCTGGGCTGGGAGTCTAACAGTGGCAGGCTGCATACTGCTAGCTGCTCAGTCCACGAGCGCCCCCAGTCTGCTCTGTTGTTCTGCACCTGTAGGAAGCCCAAGAAGCAGGAACTTATTGATAGTGGGGGACAGTGGTGGTCTCTCCAACAGCACTCGGTTGCAAGCGAAGGCAAGCATGGGTCACAGTTTTTACTCAGACCTCCCGTTTCTGGGCCACCAGTCTGAGATGCCACCCACTGCCAGAACAGATCTTCCCCCTCAGCTGACACTCTCTGGAAACAGCTGTAGGTTGATTCCACATTCTGTCAAACTGAGAATGACGGGTAACCACAACAGTAGCTCCACTTTAAAGAGAGCTAGCTGCCTTCCTGTCAAGGGTGGGACTGAGTGGTTCTCAACCTTCCTATTGCTGAGATCCTTTAATACAGTTCCTAATATCGTAGTGACTCCCAGCCATAATATTACTTTCATGGGTACTTCACAACTATAATTTGGCTAATGTTATAAATTGTAATGTAAATATTTTTGGAGATAGAGGTCGGTCAAAGGTTGACTCATAGGTTGAGAACTGCTGATCTAGGGCGCATCAGAGATGCTGAGCTATTCAGCGACTTACTTGTCCCTGGGCAGTGATATAAGAACTACGTGTTAGTAGCTACGTTTACTAGGAGCCGACTTTTGCCTTTGGTTGCCCATCTCCATGGGTTTTCAGCCTCATAAAGCCATTCCTTTTGCTGCAATTTTTCTTGATATTGAGTTAACTTTTTAAAGAGTCAAATTTCGAGCAAAGAATTAAAGAAGGCTTCCATGAAAGAGACTATTTAAGCAGACTTGAAGGAAGTGAAGAAGGAAGGTATGTAAATGTGCGGGCCGAGGGGGAAGGCACTGGTTAGAGTTTGCTTTTTATTGCCAAGACACAGAGTACTTTTGCTTAAAGGATTTAGCTGCATTTATAGACAGACAACGGCTAACTAACCAATGCAATGGCAAGGTAGCCATGTTTACGTCCGTTTTCTGAATCTGAAAGTGAGGAGGAAGATCAACAAAAGGAAGATTTAACAGAATGAATGCAGGCATGGGCGTGGAAGTGACGTTCCTGGGTGGTGGAGCTTAGGGACAATGCTAGCCTAGCACGCCCGTCCAAAGACCTAGGTTCTGTCCTGTGTATGGAGGAGGAGGGGGGGGAGGGGGGAAGAGGGAAAGGACTCATGCTTCACTCTGGTCCCTCTCCTGCTTTAGCATGCTGATAGCCAGGTGCAGCCCCTCCTGCTTGTGGAGGCCAACATGGAGGCGGTAGGTTTAGAGTTGAAGACTAGCCTCAGGTGGGCTCTGTGAAACTCGGTCAAAATGGTGATGGTCACAGGAACGCTGGCTTGGGATTACTGAATGCCCATGGATTAAGTAAGATTACACACTGTAGGGTGCCTATAAAAGTTCTAGGTGGCCATATTCTCTGTCTGTATGTGTCTGTAATCCTGGCTAATGGAGGCTGAGGCAGAAAGAGCAAATACTCAAGGACTTAAAATCAGTCTGAGTGACACACCCGTCTGTCCTTTGGCTGTGGAGTAGGTGTCCTCGCTGCAACAGGCTGGCATGAAGGTGATCCCAGCAGAGGGCCAGAAGGCCGCTGTCAACAGACTCTTCCTTCCTCACTAAGCCCTCCCCTTAAAACCTCGCTCCTCCACCCCAATCTGCTCCTGACCCTTCCTCCTCTTCCCTGAGGCCAGAGGAAACACCTGCCCACATGCCCTTCATGACACCCACCACACAGTAGTTCTTCCTTGTAATCTGGACTAATCACGGACCGTGGCCCTGCTACTCTTTGCTGCAATCCGGTTTCATTTAAGGCAGTGCTGAGAATTGAACCCAGGGCCTCCCTCAGCCCGCATTTTTACTTTATATTAAAATAAACTTGTTTCGTGTGTGTCCTGCGGATGCACGAGCTCCGTGAGCGAACGAGGCAAGAGAAGGGCGTCCAGTGTCCTGCTCCATCACTCTGCCTTACTCCCTTGGTCCAGGTCTCTCCTTGAGCCTGGAGAGGTGGTGGCTTCCACCCTCCACCGCTATAGAGTTCCAACACAAGCACACCAGGCTTTGTTTCTTGTTTGTTTGTTTCTTTCTCTTTTCTTTTTGTATGTGTGTGGGTGCATGAATGGACTCCTTCCGCCCTCTCCAGCCTTCCTTCATACTGAGGCAAGGTTTCACCTGAACCCAAAGTTCACCCTGAATCTACTTGATGTCTGTAAATTGGATTATTCTGGATTTTCCATGCCCACGGAATCATATGAAATGTGGCTCACTAACAATGTCTTTATGTTTTAGCATGTATCAGAATTTCATTCACTTCTGTTTCTAAATAATAATCTGTTGCATCGATATGCCATGTTTTTATTCTCCAGTTGCTTCTATTATGCTTTGGGGCTGTGATAAGCAATGTTGCTGTGGTTTATTTCATTTCTTTGGGCAGTGCCAGGGATCGAACCCATGGCTTTGCACACGTTAGGCAATGCTTTTCCTCTATGTTATATCCCCAGCCCTGAATAGGAGTTTTTGTGTGGACGAAGGTTTTTGTTTCTCTTGGGTAAATATCTAGGAACGAAATGCTGGGTTCTGGATTATGAATATGGCTTAGTGGTAGAGTACTGGTTTGGTGGGTACAAAGCCTGAGTTGTGGTCTCCAGTACCACAAAGGGAGGAAGAGGAGGAGTGAAGGAAGGAGGGAGAGGGTAGGCACCAAGAGAACCTACTTCCACCTAAAAGAAAGGGGTTACTAACAAGGTGGGGAGCTTCTGATCCCGGTGAGTGTGCGCACATCACTGTTAGGATTTGATCCACAGCTCTCTAACACAGCCTTGATCTGTCAGGACCCAAAACCCTGGCCTTGATCCTTGAAATTATTCCCTTTATCCTTTGCCTCTCGACAGATTCTCTTCTCTTCTCTCGGACACTTCTTGGCCTGTCTACCAGTATACAGACTATTTTTCTGCTTCACAGACCAGAGGCACCTGTAGGGTTGTCTGGTTTCAAAGCCTTCCCAGAAGCAGGCGGGGTGCCGAGTCTCCTGTTTTTAAAGCCATAGTTATCCAACCAGCGAAGGAACCAAGTGTAGTATGAGGAGCGGCCGCGTTCCCAGCGCCCAGCTAGCTTAACTCCCGAAATAATTACATGGAAATTGTATTAATTAAATTACTGCCTGGCCCATTATCTCTAGCCTCTTATAGGCTAACTCTTACATCTTGATTCAACTCATTTCTAATAATCTGTGTAGCACTACGAGGTCGTTCGTGGCTTACTGGGAAAGATTCAGCATGTCTGACTTGGCAGCTTCATGGCAGGGGCTCTCTGTCTCTCTTTCTTCTTCCCAGCATTCTGTTCTCTTTTCCCCACCTATCTAAGTCCTGCCCTATCAAAAGGCCAAGGCAGTCTCTTTATTTAACCAATTAAAGCAACACAAATGCAGAAGGACCTCCTACAACCAAGTGTAAAGACTTGAGTGTTTCTCAGACAGTCACTCCTCACAGCAAGGCGGGACCGTCTGGAGAGACACAGCATCCTCTCCTAATGGAAGAACTGCTTGTTTTCCAGTTGGGAGGAAAATTAAAACAGCAACTCAACATGGCCATGTGGCTTGGGAGTTGGCCCGTGGAACCCCTGTCTGGCATGTATGAGGCCTGGATTTGATGCCCGGCACTGAAGAAAAGCAATCTCCCAAGTGTTCAGATATCTTCAGTGACATGGTGTCTACAGAGCAGAGACAGCCAGTCTCCAAGCTGAGACAAGTGCATTGAAAATGTGTGCCTGGAGACAAGAGAGTGCAGAGCGGCCTGCTGAGGAACCGAGTGGGATGTCCAGGCTCCCCTCTAACCTGCTGCTCAGGGGACTGTGTTAGTCTTTGCATTGTTGTGACGAAACACAACTTAAAGGAAGAACAGTTTATGGGCTCATTGCTTTAGGAGTCACAGTCCATCATGGCGACGGGGGCCCCGGGCCGAGCAGAGCCAACCACAGTGTAGTGGACGCAGATTACAGCGGGTGGGAGAGCCTGCCTGCATTCTGGGCTTCCTCCTTCCCCGCGTTTATTCCACCCGAGCCCCAGCCTTAGGGAGAGCGCTTCTGCTGTTTAGTGTGGGTCTCCCCTTCTTACCTAACTCTTTCTGGAACTACCGTCACAGATCAGTGCTTAGCTAAATTTGGAGCTTCTCAACCCAATCCAATTGAAAACTAGGAAACTAAGCTTTACCATCACGGTTGTATGGGTGAGCCAGGAGGACAGCCGACACCCTCCCCAGCTGTTATATCTCCCTGACCCTGGGTAACAAGATATCCGAGAGGACTCTTGGCTATAGCCCAGGATTTATGGTGCTTCAGAAGCCAGAAACCTTGAACCAGATCAATGACTGTTGCAGTAAGTGTTTGCATGCAGAAAGTAGATGCTTTGTGACACGCTGCAGTTCGCAATGCCACTGCGATGAATAAATGTGCCGGGAGATGTGGGAAGGCTGGCAGAACAGAGCGGCAGGAGCAGGGAGCCAGCAGGAGAGAGAGGGAACTAGAGGCATGGCAGCTGTGGTGGAGAAGGCTTGTTTTCTGGGTTGGGCTTCCTCAAAAGACCTTGATGGTCTGTGCTGCCATCAAAGGCCAGATGGAAGTCCACGATCCATGCTGCCCCTGGCTATTATGGGCAAGGAAACTTGTTTTGCAGTGGTAGTGCTGACTGCAGACTCATAATTGAGAATGAGAGACATTGAAGACATCTGTGGCTCCCCTCTCACTCCCATCCCCCAAAAAGAAACAGTTCAGAAACAGTTCAACGCTATTGAAGAGAGTCCTTAAAAACTGTGATAAAGATGCCAAAGTGTAGCTCTTCACAGTTAATGGATTCTGGGAGTGGGGGGGGGGAAGGACTCAGTTTTCTTTAAGGGGATGGCCACTGGGAGTTTAGCCATACTCCAATGAGTGTATGGGCAACAAAATTGGACCTGATGTATTTTTTTTTTCATTTTGGAGGAGGGCATAGGGGTGGGAAGGTGGACCTGGGAGGAATGGGAAGTGAGTGTGATCAAGGTGCATTGTATAAAATCCTCAAATATCAATACAGTGTTAGAGAGACAGAGAGAGGGAGAGAGAGACAGGAGACACAGACAGTAGACTCACCATCACGGGGTATTCCAATGTGGAAACACATCATTGGAATGCTGGGTAAAGGCATCAAGGAAGCAAAGCAGGTTCAGAAAGTGCTCAGCACCATGTCACCAGGTCCCCATGCCCTGTCTTTCATTGCCTGCTACTCTCAGAACCTCTACACGAGAAGACTGGTGGAGAAGCAGCAGAAACTCAGCGTCCTCTGGAGTGGATCTGAGTGTAGAAGAGGTGCCTGGGTTGACCCCACTGAAGGCTGAAGGAAAGCACGAATCAATAGGCCTCTGAAGTAGCCAGACAAAGAGGATCAGGGTGGAGAGAAAGGTAAGAGAGAAGGGAGGAAGAGAGAGACTGAGCAAGACTGAGGTGGACGTCCCACACGCTCCTGCATTACAAAGGACATTTCTGTTACTGATAGAACAGCAATGAACGCATACATGCCTCTGCTCCGCTCTCTTAGTTCACTTAAACAGTCCAGGATCCTAAACGGGGAATGATTCCACCTCAGTTAGCATAACAAAGGTAACCCTCAAAGATGTACCCAGAAGCCCATCTCTCAGGTCCTACCAAGTTGACAGTCAACACTAACCCAAAGACAAGACCCACAGAGCAAAAGCAGCAGTGGCCAGGAGGCTGCCTCCCTCAGCGTTGTGGGAGCCCTGTGATGCTCTGAATGTCGTCTCTGGAACTCCAGTGGATATGGACCACAGTGAGGCTTGATCGGGGTTCTCCATTCTTGGTGCTTAGCAGAATGCCCTGCGGAGGCAAACAAGGCTTTTTAGCTTCACCCAGGTCTTTCAGCCTATTCATAGCTGATGAGTTAACTCAAATGATGCCCTTTGGTGTGTAACACCTGGCCACTCTCCTTGACCTTCTCTTCTCAGACATCCCATCTTCAGGCCAAACCTTAAGAGCATGAAATTCAGCTAATCATTTTACTCGACCCTAACCTACTTCTGTTACTATTCACAGTCCTATGGGTGAACGTGCACTGATGTATTTGGTCAAGGGAACCAGTGACACTGGGCTTATTCCAAGAGTCTTCTCTCTCCTACCTAGTTCACCTTTGAGCTGTAAACATTCCTCCCTATGCATCTGGAGCCCTTCACCATCTGTTTCCTGGACAACTGCATTAGCCTCCCTCTAGATTATCCTGATTTGAAATCCAAAATTCCTCATCAGACCCACCCTAGTCTTCAGTTCCAGGTTGATTTTGCAAAAAACAAGAAGAACAACAAAAATCATCTACTAAAATCATCTAGGATTTAGTTTAAAATCTAAAATCCCTTGCATGGGGTTCAAGGTCCTTCCTAAAAGGGTTACAGAATTTCAGGGTCATTGGCAGTACCTCCCTCCTCACTGGGTACCCTTCCTAGCCCAATCATTCTCAGCCGATGTGTGTGTGTGTGTGTGTGTGTGTGTGTGTGTGTGGTGTTTTAAATGTTTTTTTTGTGAGATTGTTTTTTATTATTTTTAACTATGTGTATGGGTGTGTGTACATGAGTGCTCTCAGAGGCCAGAGGCTCAGAGGCCTTGGAGCCATCACCTCCTGACTCCGGGTATCCACAGCCAAATCAGCCCTCTGGCTTCAGAGATGATGGAAGCAGCAATTGGAACTGAGCAGAGGGGCACACATTTCTCAGCTCAGTTTTGGCATTAGCAGGGAGGGAAGAGAATCCGTGGTCAGACATTTGAGGCATCTCTGGCACTGGGGTTCAAAGTAAGGGAGAGGCCACTGGCCAGGGTGAGGAGTCCCTCGGGAAGAAGAGGCACCATATTTGACAACATCCTTTATACTTGCAATAAGTGATGCAGGCTGTATGCATGGCAGATGTGTGAGCATAAAATGTGACAGATTCAGTAAGATACGGAGCATAAACAGTGCAAGGTTTTGTATGTCTAGGACACTGTTGAGCATTAGGTGACTGTGCTAGTTCTGGGAGTCACCCAGCACTTACACAGGGACTCGGAGGCCAAGCAGGTAGCCACCCCAGGGGACAATTCCCAAGACCCTGGTGCTGTCTTCTTCAGGGCTCCCTCAGTGGGTAACACTAAAACACCTCGACAAGACAAAACTAGACAATGAGAGCGCTTTCCCTAAATTGCTTTCAGAAATGTTCTAGAAAGTTCTAGAAGGAATTCTGTGGTGAGCTGGGTAGCACCTTATGGGGCAGTCTCATCTGTAATATCAGATCATCACCAACTCGCATGCAAATGGTGTCCCTGGATTCCCAGGCTGTGCTGTCCTTGGAATAGAACAGGGGCTTGCCTCCACCTCGGGCAGGCTACTTCCGGTCAAAACCCTTGGGCACCAAACTTGTTAGGGTCCAAGCTGATTATTGTTATTGTTTAGGTGAACACAGAAAATAGCGGGTCCGCTGTAGCATCTTCTCTCACACGCCAAGGTTGTTTCCGTTCTTTGCTCTCCTCCATCCTCCCTTCCTTCCCTCAGCTCGGCCGAGCTCCGCTGTCTTCTCACACGTGCCCCTTGCCCTCTCCGCCATGGCATTTCCCGCCCCTTACGATCTCTCTCTCCCCTCTCCCATTCTCCTTTCTAGTTTTATAACCTGCAAACAAACACATATGAATGAATATACATATATGCACACACAGCTTTAAATCTTGATTCTGTGTTTGAGAAAACACTCATTCTCTCTGAGTCTGGTTTATTCTTGCTTAACATAAGGATTTCCAGTTACGTCGATTGTCCTGCAAGTATCATAATTTCATTTTTCTTTACGGTTGAATAAAAATTGTGGTTATGAACTGCGCCCTAACCTTCATAGAGTCTACCCAGTCCCTCTCAGGTAATTATTTTTAATATCAAGCCTCTTGCCTGCAGCCCTCCACTCCTGCCAATATTTAATGCCCTGGAAATCTGTACGGCTCCATCTGCAGATGGCTGCCTTCCAGGACCTTCCCGGGAACTAGTGGCACCGCAGCGCCCCCTGCTGGCAAAGTCTCAGAAACCACCTTCTAGGTTGCCTAGCTTGTCCTTGGCCCAGACGTTCAGAGTCCTAAACTAGGCATCTTGGTTCAAGCCAGTAATCCCATCACTAAGGAGATTTAGGCTGCAGGATCTTGAATTCACAGCAAGTCTGGGCTACATAGTCAGGCCCCACCACAAGGAAACACAAACATGGAGTCCACTACCATTGTTCTTTGGAGAGAGAGCTATGAAGAGATGTCTTTCCTTCTGGCTCTCTTCCCGTTCTTTCCACGGGGTTTCACTGTGATAGGGGACTGGTACAGACGTCCAGAGGAGACTTCACACGGAGGAAAACAATCAGAGAAAAGCAGAGTGACAAATCCAAGGTGTTGTCTCCTGAAGCCTCCTTCACAGGACTGCACTTGCTGGAAGGGAGCAGGCAGAGTGGGAAAGGAGACACTAGGTGAGGCAGAGCAGTGTATGGGCAGAGCCCTGGCTTTCCCGCCTTTAGAAACGACCTTGAACTCCTGATCCTCCTACTCCTACTTCCAAGCACCAGGTTACTGCCATGAGCTACCATACTTGGCTCTACCCTTTTCTTAACTATAGTTTTTTGTTATTCATTTTCTTTATTCTGGTGCCTTCTTGTTGTTTTCTTCTGCTTTTGCTCAGCGTATCCTTTTCTAAGCTGGGCAGGGTGACATATACCTGTAATCACTTGGGTGATGGAGACAGGCGAATCAAGAATTCAAATGTAGCCTCAGCTACAAAGAAATACTAAAGCCAGCCTGGACTATATGGAATCCTATCTAGAAAGAAAAGAGTAGTTGCTTCTGTAGTACATACACTAAAACTGGAACAATACAGAGAGGATTAGCATGGCCCCTGAGCAAGGATGACATGCAAATTCATGAAGCATTTCATATTTTTCGGAGTGAGGTAATCCAGATCCAGAAAGAAAAACATGGCATGTCCTCACTCTTAAGTGGATATTAGCTGTAAAGTAAAAGATAACCATGCTACAATCCACAAAGCCAGAGAGGCTAAGTAACAAGGAGAGCTTATGGGGGACTCATGGATCTCCAGGAAGGGGAAAGAGGATATTTTGCTGGTGGAATAGGGATGGGCTGCGTTGGAAACAGGAGGGATCAAATGGGGGTTGGGGATAATGGGAGAAACCACTGGAGTTGGGGGGGGCATTTTGGAGGTGAGGTGGAAACCTAGTGCAGTGGAAACCCATGGAATCTGTGACAGTAACCCTTGCAGAGACCCCTGGGAATGGGGGACACAGAGCCTGAGCAGGCCATCTTTTATAACCAGGCAAGGCCACGAGTGGAGGGGTTGGAACCCCAACCCACCCACAAAACCTTTGACCTACAGTTTGTCCTGCCTACAGAGTATTCTGAGACCAGAGCCTAGCAAAATCCTCATCAAAGAGACCAGAGAGACTTCATCCAGCAACTGATAGGACCAGACGAAGCAACTCACAGCCAGTCTATAGGTGGAACTTAGGGAGTCCTGCGGAGGAAAAGGAGGAGAATCAGAGGACTCAGAAGGGTCAGGGACACCGTGAGAAAGTGGCCACAGAATCAACTGACCAGGACTCATGAGGGCTGAAAGAGATCAGGGAGCCTGCAGCATTCTGACCAAGGTCCCCTGCGTATGTGTTGCGGCTAAATAGCTTGGTGTTCTTGTGAGACTCCTAATGGCGGTAGTGAAGGTGGTTGCTGACTCTTTTGCCTACTTATGGGACCCTTTTCCTCCTGCTGTCTGGTTGCCTTGTCCAGCCTTGATGGGATGGTATATACTGGTCTTATCGTAGCACATTATGCTGTTTAGTTGTTGTCCCTGGGAGGCCTGCTCTTTTCTGAGGGGAGACAGAGGGAGGGTGGATGGGGGCAAAGGAGGAGTGCGGGGGAGGCTGGGGAAGGGAAAGGGGGAAACTTCGGTAGGGATGTAATAGAGGAGAGATTTTCAGATTGCGTTTAAACATTTTCCATTCCTCCTTCAGTGTAAGTTTCCTACAATTTTTGTTCACACTTCATTTTGTAATTCAGTAGCCAAAGCCTTGCTTATCTTGGCTCATTTCTGAATTTTTACACAAACGCCCGTACTTGCTAGACTAAGATGCTGGCTAAAAAGAAAGCCATGGACTTCTCCCTGAATCTGCTTAAAGAATTCCTCTTTGTGGTTGGGGATGTGGCACAGTCGGAAGAGTGCTTGCCTTGGATCCATGAAGCCCTGGGTTTGATGCCCAGCACTGTGTAAACTGGATGTGGTAGCTCACGCCTATAATCCTAGCACTACTGAAGAGGAGACAGGAGCAAGGAACCCCAAAGTCATCTCTAGGTGTGAAGAGAATTTGAAGATAGCCTGGAGTATGTGCGAGCCTGTAGCCAAATAAGTAAATAAATAAACGATTCCCTGGCTGCCTTGTCTCTGTACTGCAGTTCACGGTGACCTACAGCAATACTTTGTTTCTGATTTTCCACCCTCTCCCCACAAGACTTCATGTTCAAAAGATTTGCACTGCTTTTCTCTCCTGCATTCCTGATCTTACAGCCTCAAAGTCAAGGGAAGACCAGCTTAGTCCTTACTACTTTTAAAGGCTGTCGGAGGGCGGGCAGGATTGCTCAGTGGGTAAAGACACTCGGGGCTCAGCCTGATAAGCTGAGTTCAGTCCCCAGGACACACACAGTGAAAGGGTTAACCCAGCTTCTTCAAGTTGTCCTCTGACCGCCATACGTGCAACACACACACACACACACACACACACACACACACACGCTTGCTAAACAAATAAGCAAATGTTAAAAGATTGAAAATCATTTTTTCTCTGCCTTGGTTCTCTTGGGTCATACCCCTCTGTCTCCATCCCAGTTTGTGTCTCCTCGTAATTCATAAGAAGAGTATGGATCACCTAAGTGTCTCCATTTTTACATGCGAGGGACAGTTATGCCTGAGCTGAAATTAACACCCTTTCAGGAGAAGTATGTGTATTTTTAGAGCACAGTAAAATGAAAACGGGAAGACCAGAGTTTTAAAATAAGCCTTTCCTATAGAAATTCAGATGGCAATGTTTGGACAGATGGGAGCGGAGGGCATCGGTGAGAAGAGAATTAGTCAAAGTTGCCCCTTGTGCATGGGGCTGGCTCATAAACTACAGCTTTTCACACTGGGGATTTGAACAATGAACAATTTCCATAGACTATTGTATTTTGGAGTCTCTAATTAAGGGCTAATTAAATGCCTATTTTATTGCATGTCTACTTTTTCAAATGTTTCAGAATTTTCCCAAATCCCTGCTACTGTTTGTATTGAATCGGCCTGTCAACTCAGCTATCTGCAAACATGTTCCTAGGACAGAAAGATGATCCGAAAGCCGCCTTGCACAGCAGGGCATGTGGCTGGGAGCTTCATAGCTCGTGGGGCCGCGGAAACATGGGGACTGCAGAAGTCACCAGCTTTCCCCTGTCAAAATCCTATTTCTAATCATGATAAGGCGTAGCCTATTGTTCTACTCCCTTGATTGTTCTTCCTGTTGTGGTGCTGGGGACAGATCCCAGGGTCTCTCATCTGCCAGGAAAGTGTTCTACCTCTGAGTTATACCATCAGTAGATAGGATAAAATCAAAAGTAAGAGGGTGTGTGTGTGTGTGTATACGCTCGTGTGTGCACTAAGATTGCAAGGTAAGTGAGAAATACAATCGAACTTTATTTTATGCATATAGTATTTTTAAATTTTTTGTTTGTTTTTGTTTTCTGAGACAGGGTTTCTCTGTGTAACAGGCCTGCCTGTCCTGGAACTCACTCCTGGCTGGCTTTGAATTCACTGAAATCCACCTGCCTCTGCTTCCCAAGTGCTGGGATTAAAGGCGTGCGTCACCACCACCCGGCAATTTTTAATTGTTTGGTACAGTTGGTTACATTCGCCAGGAACACTCTTCCACTGAGCCACACCTCTAGCTCTCTTTATTCTTTAAAAAACAAAAACTTTGAGACAGAGTTTCTCTAAATTTCTCAAGATAGCTCTGAATTTGCAATCCTCTTGCCCCCTGCTGAGCAGCTGGGATTGTAGGCCTTCACTCCCAGACTGGCTCATAACAGGATTCTGATTAGTAACATAGGGGACAGGGCATGCTGTTGCTGGGCTGGTGTGCCGAAGCTAGCCCATGCCCCAGCCCCGCCTTGCTCCCCAAATCCCTAGATGAAATCCATTGCTTATCCCCTGAATCCCTGAGCTTGACATGCCTCCAAGATTTCTTTCCTCAAATGGGTCCCTCTATTGAAAATACAAAGCAGTGCAACCAGGTGCACTCAAAGAGAGAGGCAGGCAGATCTCTGACTTCAAAGCTAGCCTGGTCTACAAAGGAATTCCAGGACAGCCAGGGCTACACAGAGAAACCCTGACTTGAAAAACCAGAACATAAAAAAAATTAAAAAATGCAAAACAGCCTCGCCTTTCTCCCAGCATCCAAGATGCCAAGCTGTTCCTCAAAGTATTCCTTCCTTGATCTTGACGTTGGTCACCTGGACCCACTTACCACCAAGCTTTAATCAAGAGATTGTCTTGATTGTACCTATGCTCAGGAATGTTCTCCCGAAAATGCTGGCTGGCTGGATGAACTGGTTTGGGGGAGTCCCACACCATCACTCTTCCACCAATCAAATTCTACATGGAGGAGCAGGGTGGTAAGATGACAGACAGAAGCAAAAGCCATCAATACCGGGAAACATCTCAACTGCGGTAAGCACTTGGAGAACTTTAGAAGAATGTCTGAACCAGGCACGGGGATCCCGTGCTGACACATCTCCATCTTAGTGCTAACTAGGTCGGCCTCAAAACCACATAACAAATGAGCACAAGGGCTGGGTGTGGTGGAGCACACCAGAACTCAGGAGGCTGAGCCAGGACAGATGTGGGTTCAAAGCCAATGTATACCACAAACGAAGATCCTGCCTCAAACCAAACAAAGTCTCAGAGCTGAAGATTTATAGCTTGGAGGATAGAAAGCCACACTCAGCGTGCAGAACTTAGCGCAGGATGGATCTCATCTAGGCGACCCTTAACAGGGCGGCTGTACTTCCATTTTGTCTTAGTGGCATTTTCTGGATCCTCTTCCTCAAGGATAACAGTAGACAATGCTGCATGATGCAGGACAGCCTAGCAGCCTGAGCTGCCGGCCTTATCCACTCTGGTCATGCTTTTGAAAACTCACTGTGGAGTCTGCTCAAGATATTTTATGGTCCCTGATAAACTACTTCTTCAAGTGTCTTGTAGTAGGTTTGTTCTTTTTTTAAATTTATTTATTATGTATATAGTGTTCTGGGCACCAGATCTCATTATAGATGGGTGTGAGCCATCATGTGGTTGCTGGGAATTGAACTCAGGACCTCCAGAACAGCAGTCAGTTCTCTTAACCTCCGAGCCATCTCTCCAGCCCCTTGTAGTAGGTTTTAAAATTCAATAAAAGCACATTAAATGATATCTTGCTTTTTTTTTTTTTTAGGAAAGCGTTCCCTGGAGACGGCAGGAGAGGCGTGCAGTCCCCAAAGGGTGCTAGTAGGGAGCTGTCCCTGCAGCATCAGTGTGCACCGTCAGCGTAGCTCTTTCTGCTTTTCACTGAATTGTCATAAGAGCCAGCATTTTAAGTTGGCAGAGAACTGGACTTGTCAAACTGATTCCATCCCACGGAAGCCACCATCGTCTGAAGAGGTCGAAACTCCTGTGAATCCTTGGAGACTTGATTGGAAGCGAGCGGTGCAGCCGCTCTGTTCAGCAGCATCCTAAAGCCCGTGCTTCCCCAGGAGAGAACTGAGGGAGGTCAGGGAACGTTTGGCCTTTCCTGCCGCGTGCAGAGCGGCTTCTGTAGCACAGGCTGTCGGAATGCCAGCTAGGGGGCTCTGACCTTCCACCAGACCTGGCCTCTGTAGATGCCTGAGTAGGAACCACCTGCGGCTCTCCCAGGTCCTCCTCCCATCTTCCTGGAAATGATCCTGTTGTGAGGTCTATATAACGAAAACACATAGAGCCTTGAGGGTGGGGTGTCATGGCTCTGGGAGTGAGGGTGCTGCTCGCCAATCCTCATGACCTGGGTATAGCACCCAGACACACGTGGTAGAAAGAGAGAACCAGCTTCCACAGGCTCTTCTCTGGCCACCACACACAGGCTGGGGCACCAACTGTGTTCCCCAATAAACAAATAAAAGTGTATATATATACACTCTCTTGAACTTAAACTGAGTCAAAGCCTCAGTGTTGGAGGCAAAGGATCTTCTTGCTTGTTTTTTCTTCCTTCAAGTACTCTGGAAGACCCAGGCCTGGGCTGAGGAGGTAGCTGGGTAGTAGAGAGCTTGCCTAGCGTACCTAAAACCCCAGCTTTGATCCTCAGCATCAAATAAATCATGTATGCTTGGACGTACGGTTCCAGCTCTTGGGAGATGGAAGTCAGCTACACAGCCAGTTTCAGTCAGCCTGGGGCGCATAAGACCCTGTCTCAGACAAGCAAAACAAAGCACCGATGACCAACAGAATGTCAGAATCCATGTCAATTTTCATTTGGCTCTTTCTTTTTCTCCTTTATTCTTTTACTTTTCTTTTGGTTTTTTTGAGACAGGTTTCTCTGTGGCTTTGGAGCCTACCTCACTCTGTAGACCAGGCTGGTCTCGAACTCACAGAGATCCACCTGCCTCTGCTTCCTGAGTGCTGGGATTAATGGTGTAAGCCACCACCACCAGGCTGTCTTTTTCTCAAATGTCCTGCCATTGACAATTGAGTACTGAAAACAACTCTTACAACAAAAGACTTTATTATTATTATTATTTTTAAAAATGATTTTTAGCCAGGCGGTGGTGGCACACACCTCTAATCCCAGCACCCAGGAGGCGAGGGCAAGTGGATCTCTGAGTTCAAGGCCAGCCTGGTCTACAGAGTGAGTTTCAGGACAGTCAGGGCTACACTGTCTTTATAAAAAGGATTTAAACAATTACTTCTTTTTTTGAGATTATAATATAATTACCTCAGTTTCCCCTTCCCTTACTCCCCTCTATCTCCCACATATCTCTCCTTGGTCTCTTTCGAATCCATCACCTCTTTTATCAGTGTTCTTTTATTCTTTTATATGTGCATATATAAATATATACACATTATATATGTTACATGTGTGAATATATTACACATACATACACATATACACATAAATGCAGCCTGCTCAGTCTTTATGCTGTTCCTTGAATGTATGTTGCATGTTTTCAGGGCTGACCTTTTGGTGAGCTCTTCCCTGGGTAAAGCTAATTCTCCCAGCCTCGGCACTCCTTAGTTGGCAAAGTTCTTTGTGCAGGGTTGGTCCCCCGCCACCACACTAGCCCCCCATCAGTCTATTGTCGTCCTTGTGTAGCCCACGTTTAGGCAGTCATGTTGGGCCCTTTATGTGTAGTCTCTGATGTAAGTAGGAGACACAGCAGACTTCACGTCCCTCTGGCTCTCACAGTCTTTCCATTCCTTCTGTGCAGACGTGTGTTCCGAATGCATCTGTTGGGACGAGACTACACAGCTCTGCATTTTGACTGGCTGTAATTTCCTCTGATGGCCTTTGTTGAGGATTAGTTTTATTGTTTGTTTCTCAAGACAAGGTTTTGCTGTGTAGCTCTGGTTGTCCTGGAATTCGCTCTGTAGACCAGGCTGGACTCGAACTTGGAGGAGGATTAATTTTTTATTATTTGTAGTTACATGTACATCTTTGTGCCTGTGTGAACATTCATATCAGTGTCTTCAGAGGCCAGAGGCATTGGATGGCCTGGACCTGGAGTTATAAGAGGTTGTGGTGCCGGGAACCGAACCCACGTCCTCTGTAAGAGCACCATGCACTCTTAACTGAGCTGAGCCGTTTCTCCAGCCCACCCGGGTTTTCTTTATATGAGACAAGGCCTTGCTACTTTTTCCAGGTGGACCTTGAGTTCTAGATCCTCCTGCCTTAGCCTCCTGAGTGGCTAGGACTAGAGGTGTATGCACCATACCTGTCTCAAACCATATGATGGACACAATGCCAACCAGTACCTCAGCCCTGCTCTTCTGGATTCCTGGTCAACTTGAGGTAGGGGAAAGAGACAGGCTTTGGACCAGAAAGGAAGAGAATTAAAGCCTTGCTAGAGAGTTCAGGAATATGGCTTGTCTTGTGCAAGACCCTGGGCTCCATCCCCAGCACCACACTTGCTCACTCACTGTCTTGTGTGTGCAAGGCCCTGGGTTCCATCCCCAGCGTCACACTTGCTCATTCACTGTCTTGTGTGTGCAAGGCCCTGGGTTCCATCCCCAGCGTCACACTTGCTCACTTGCTGTCATCCCTAGCTGGGTGATCACTCACAATTACATTTGACATCAACTGACTTGAGGCCCAGTACCTCTTGGAACTGGCAGAAGAGGAAGTGGATCTCTTACCGACTATTGATAGCTTCAAATGATGTCCCATCACCCCCTGGGCTTTCTCGCTAGCATTTACCACGGTCTGAAATCCATCAAGCATTTGTTTATTTCCTCTAAGTGTTCCTCCTCCGCCTCCTAGGAGCTCACCAGGAGCAGGAACCTAGGTGACTGCCTTTGCTCAGGTCATTCCCCCATTGTCAAGGGGCACGCTTGCATGGAGAAATGGGTCAGTGGATCCTGACTGGATGAGTGGAGGTGAAAAGAGAGTGTGAGGCACGTGACAAAGGCTCAGCAGCTGAGCTGTTTGGGTTTGTTTTGTTTTTGTGGAGATGAGCTGGACCATAGCACTGTGCGGACCATGAAATTCAGCCGGAGCTGGCTCCTCTCTGTTGTACCTGAGAAGATCTTTCCTCGATTCTTTTTTTGTTTTGTTTTGTTTTGTTTTGTTTTTCTAGACAGGGTTTCTCTGTAGCTTTGGAGCCTGTCCTGGAACTAACTCTTGTAGACCAGGCTGGCCTCTAACTCACATAGATCCTCCTGCCTCTGCCTCCCGAGTGCTGGGATTAAAGGCGTGCGCCACCACCTGACCTTTCCTCGATTCTTTAGCGCTGTCCAAGAAAGCAGGCTGAGGGATTATCACTAGATGGTGTGGATGAGAATTTAGCTTTAGGTCCAAGGGCATTTGGGGGTAGGTTGGCTGGCTCATCCTAGTTTGTTTGTGAAGCCTTGTGGCTTCTTAAATCATCCTGGACACAGAGCTGTAGCTGTGGTGACTGCCGTTCAGTAGGTGGCACCCTCTGCCAGAAGACAGTCCAGGCTACAGCGTTCCGGACAAGTCCTGGGAGTGCAGTGTAGCCAAGCTTACTACATCACAGTCTGTGGGCCCTCCCACACGGCCCCCTTCCTTCCTTCCCTCCAGTAGCTCTTTAGCCAGCTATGGAGGGCCTGCTGATCTCCTAAAGCGACCAGGGGAGGGGGGGAAGAGCACCGAGCTAACTCATTTAGTCAATTATTCACCAAATTCGCAGATGTGGTGGGGTGTCAGGGTAGGGTCTGCTGGTTATCGGCAGACCCTACCTCTGCCTCTCAGCTTCTGTAAAGTGGGAGTAGCGAGAAGGCTCCTCAAACACTTGCTTCAAGGATTCGATAAATCCTGATTGCCAAAGTACAGGAACAAGTTTGTCAGATAAATACAGGCTGTCAGTATGCTGCTATGACCTGCTTAACTTTGCAACTGACATGTTATAACAGATACTTTAAAAAAACTCCACCTTTTTTTCAGATTTATTTTTACATTTTAATTTATGTGAGTGTGTGTATATATGCCACAGGTATGTGAGTGTCATACAGGAACCAAAAGAGGGTACTGGGATTCCTGGGGCTGGACTTACAGTGTTCTGTAATTCCACTTTAAGTTTCCCAATGTGAATGCTGGGAAACAATTTCAGGTCTCCCGGAAGAACAGTAGTGACCACTCTCTTACCAGAACTGTCTCTCCAACTCCATGGTGGGTTTGTACGTGCCTGTGTGTGCACATCTATGTGTACATGCATGTGTGAGTGTGTGTTTGACAGTGCCACACTATGAAGCCCTGGCTGGTCTGGAACTTACTGTGTGGAACAGGCTGATCCCAAAGTCATAGATTTCCATCTGCCTCTGCCTCTGCCTCCCAAGTACCTGGAATATAAGTATGGCTGGCCACTCATGTTTCCTTGATGTATACCTTCAAATAGCCTAGGGAATGGGCATCCTTGATTCATATTTTGCTGATGAAGGAAGTGAGTAGAGGAGGGGTTAAATGATTTCTTAAGGGGGGCTCAGGCTCTTGGATTCACTCAGTGGGAGGTCTGAGGGTGATGGCTGCTCTCCAGGAAGATGCTTTCATCTTTCCCCACTGCAGTGCAAAGAGCTCTGGGTCCTGGCTAGTGGGCTAGTGGGGCTAGTCCGTGTCTGAACCGCCACCACAGATGTTTTAAGAGCTTCCTCTGCACCGGGCGGTGGTGGCGCACGCCTTTAATCCCAGCACTTGGGAGGCAGAGGCAAACAGATCTCTGTGAGTTTGAGGCCAGCCTGGTCTACAAGAGCTAGTTCCAGGACATCTAGGGCTGTTACACAGAGAAACCCTGTCTCAAAAAACCAAACAACAAAAAAAAGAGCTTCCTCGGAAAACAGCAGCAGTTGAGGGCTTGTTGTGTCTCTGAACACTGACTTCATCTTTTACGTATGCTCTGTCAGCCTGTCAACAAACTGAGTAAGTGGACTCTGAAGGATTCTGGGAAGCCACCTTGACTTCATGGGAGAGCAGGCAGGAGTGACATTAGAACTGTGGTTCCGTGTGTTCGTGTGCATAGTTTTATAAGAGTGTCTCACTACAATCCTCAGCAGCTTAAATCATGCTGGCCTCAAATTTGTGGTAATTCTCCCATCTCAGCCTCCCAGGTGCTTATATCATCATGCCTTCTTGGAATACAGTCAGATGTGATGGACCACACCTGTTTCAGCAATGAGGAAGAAGAGGCCGGGAGGATTTCAGGTTCCAGCTCACAAGAGACTAACTAAAATAAACAAAACAAATCCTTGATTAAGAAATTATAATAAGGGAACCAGGAGGTGGTGGTGCACGCCTTTAATCCCAGCACTTGGGAGACAGAGGCGGGTGGACCTCAGTGAGTTAGAGGCCAGCCTGGTCCACAGAGGGAGTTCCAGGACACCCAGGACTGGTACACAGAGAAACCTTGTCTAAAACCAACCCCCCCCCCCAAAAAAAGAAAAACAAGAAAGAAAAAAAGGAAAGAAATGAAAAGAAAAAAGAAATTATAATAAGGGCTAGAAATGTAATTCAGTGGTCAAATACCTGGGTTCTATTTCTAGCAAGCACGTGCACACACGTGTGTGCTCACACATACACACAAGAGAGAGAGAGAAGCCCAAGCTCTGCTTACATTTTTAGCAGAGTAGTAATAGCTGTATTTGTTTTTCTATTTCTAATTGTTATATTTTTATAACTGGGATTTGGCCCAAGCCTAAGGTGTCCGTGGAAACCCCGTGGGTGTTAGGGACTTGTGAAGCCTCCAGCAAACACCTAATCATGTTGCGGTGCTCGGTGCTCTTCCTCACCCGGAGGTGTCTGTCTGCTGAGTCACCTCCAGCCTGCCTTTCCTCTGGGGGATGGAGAAGGTTGCTCTGTAACAGAATCGTGCTGTGTACTGGCAAAACCTGCCCATTCTGGAGGCTCTGCTGAAGACTGGGCTCTTGGCCTGGTACTCAGCAGAAGAAAAAGGGTCACGAGCCACAAAATACATTGCCCCTACTTAGTTATCTAACTTCTGAGGAATAGGACCCACGTGGACAGCTGGGTCGCATGTATGGAGGGCTGTCGGAGCACATGGGGCTCCTTTACCTTGCTGGCCGGCCGACATGCCTGGGAGTGGGCTCCGCACTCTTGCTCATCCTGTTCCTGCCTGCGGGTCACCTTCAGTGAGGTCACTCGGCTGTGCCTTGCTTGTCTCACTTACAGTGTGGAGGACAGCACTGGCCAACGCAAGGCTCTGGACCGGTAAACAGCCCCCTTGTTCAACGGACAGTTCCCAAGCAAAGGCTTCTCATTGTGTTTAGTAAGAGAGCTCCTTTAGACCCTCCACACACTGGGTCTAACCGCCCGGGCTGCCTGCTCGGGCAGGGTTAATTCACGAAGACTGAGACGCCTGGTGGAACTGCAACACCAAAAAGACCCCTTTGCGAAACTGGGATTTTATCATCATTGAAAGCAACACTGGACTCGTGGAGGAAAGAAACTCTCTGTCGGATGGACGGGTATGTTAGGGACAGGTCCCCTGCGAAGGCTTTTGCTACTCTCCCAGCCCCCACCCTAGTGTTCCCTCATTCTCAGCCTTCTTTCCTCCCTCCCCACCCTCCCCTGACGCCCTGCTCTCTGATGACAAACCTTCAAGATAACATACCACAAAAATCACAGAGATGAAATCAGGCGACAGGGCTGAGCCAGAGACCTAGTGCGTCGGATTGAACCCTGAGAGGAATCTCTGGACAGTCACCTCATTGGCTGGAGGATCAGAGGGGGTCATGCGCGACCTTTATCCAGGTGTGGCATTTTTAACAGATAACTAGGCCAGGCAAAACTGAGAGTTGAGGTGTTTTGCCAAGAGGGTGGAGGGGTGGTGATGTCCTTCCTGCTCCCCAGCTGCCTCCACCCCGGCTGAGATCTTATCAGCAGAGGTGCAGAGACTCCATAGAAATGGAATCTTCCAGAGCTTTTATCTCACTCTTTCACTTCTTTTAGAAGCAGACCAAGCTGCTTTCAAGTTTAAACAATACAGATAATCCCATCAGAAAAGAGCCATAATTCCCCACCCCCAGCTGCCCCGAGAGGAGAAACCAGAGCAGAACCAACTGAAACTCTCAAGACTTTGCTCAAGTGTGGTGAGCCATCCGGGGTCGTCCTGGTAGGCTGACAATGAAGGCGACCTTTCTCCCAGCTTCTGTCCGCCCTCCAGACTGGGCCCCTTAAAATCGGGCTTCTCAGCACGCATTGCCTCTCCAAGGCTCAATGCTACTGAGTGGGTGAGCTATGTTGGCACACTCCTGTAATTTTAGCGTTGGGGAAGCTGAGGCAGAAGGATCACTGAGAGTCTGAGGCCAACCAAGCTACACATCTCTATCCTCCCTTCCTCTCCCTCCCTCTCTCCACCCCATCCATACACACTCACTGTGTCTGGACGCATACAAATTTTCTTTCTGTGGATAATTTGGAAGAAAATAGCATCTCCAGTTATTAGAAATAAGCCCAGTTCCCCCCAGAGATAAAGTGAGTTAGTTCAGTTGGTAGGAATCTTAGGGTTGCCTACCAGGAAGAGGGCTGTACCCTTCCAAGACAGACTTCATCATGGCCAATTGGTCCCTCTACTCTGGTCACGCTCAGACAATCAATCAATCTTTCTTTCTTTCCTTCTTTCCTTCCTTTCTTTCTTTTCTTAAATTTTATTTGCATTGGTGTTTTGCCATGAGTGTCAGGTACCCTGGAACTGGAGTTGCAGACAGTTGTGAACTGCCATGTGGGTGGTGGGAATTGAACCTGGATCCCCTGGAAGAGCAGTCAGTGCTCTTAACCACCAAGCCATCTCTCCAGTCCCCAGACCATCTTTCTTCCCTTTCTTTCCAACCCAAGGGATAGCACACGGCCTCACTTTTCACCTCAGAGACTGGGTAAAAACGGCCCTCTCCACCTTTTCAGAAAGAACAGGGAAACCAGTCCCTTTCAGCCTCTGGGGACAGCTAAGCTAACTCAGTATGTTCTTGGGAAGGGGACACAGAGACCCTCAGAATGCAGAGGGTAGGATGGCTCCCTGGCACAGCTTGCCTGTCCAGGGGCCTCTGTCCACAGGTACTCACATGCTGGCCACTCACTCCAGCACTTCCTTTTTGACTCTGAGTCCTTCTCTAGCTGTGGCAAACCATTTACTTTAA
Organism: Ondatra zibethicus; assembly: GCA_004026605.1. Taxonomy (NCBI): domain Eukaryota; kingdom Metazoa; phylum Chordata; class Mammalia; order Rodentia; family Cricetidae; genus Ondatra; species Ondatra zibethicus. The sequence continues at coordinate 14,953 of PVIU01013188.1, read as the reverse complement.
GAGTGCCCCAAGATGGAGAAACAGCAGCCAGAGAGCAAACTCATCCCATTCCCGGCATTTCTTGGTTCAGATGAGGTCAGGCGTCAAACCCAGTCATCCCTGAGGTGAGATCCAGGCAGTTTAGGGAGGGCTCTACTCCAAAATAGATCCCATGCAAACACCTGAACTACTGGTGACCAACTCATCCCTTTCTTGACTGACAAATATTTACCTAATACACCCCAGACACCCCTTCCATTACATAGAAAGTGTGCCTGGTCTCAGGATGAGCAAGATGTTGGTAGCTGAGTTGAGCATTTTGCTGCATACTGGTAAGCAAGACAGAGGCAGGACGTTCACTATAATTTTGAGGCCAACTTGGACTACATAGTGAAGTACCAGGCCAGCTAGGTCTACACTTGGGGATCCTGTCTTTTTTTTTTTTAAATATTCCACGAATGTAATTTACAGCCTTGTGTTGAAGGTGACATCATCGTTGGGTGCTGGAGAGATGGCTCATCTGTAAAGAGCACTGGCTGCTCTTCCAGAGACCCTGAGTTCAATTCCCAGCACCCACATGGTGGCTCACAGCCATCTATACTAGGATCTGCAGGTCTACATGCAGAGCCCTCTGACAGGGCTCATGTAACCCAGACTGCCCTCAGACTGGCTCTGTGGCTGAGACTGACCTGGACTCCTGCCTCTCTGCCTCCCAGGTGCTGGGGCAACAGGCACACACACCCATGGCTGGCGTCCAGCTTTCCTTTAAAGATGTGTTAGAGATACCCTTCCTGGAGTTTTCATGATTTTCCTTGTCTTTCTGTCTACTCCAGGAAGGCTTTCAGAACAGAGCTGAGCCCACTTCTGGCGAGTCCCTGACCTTTGTGAGCCTGACAGTAATGCCGGAGAGGAGACTTGAAGAGTCCTGTGACTGTTGACGCCTGGGGGGCAGCAGATGTTGAAAGGACAGGTGGGGGTTCAGGAATGGAGGCGCCCAGAGACACGTAGCTTCTTTCACAATCTGGCCTGGGGCTGATCCTGTGATTGGGCGGCTCAGCCAAGAATGTCCCCAGAATCCCAAGTCACTTTTAGATACCATTTCCCTGTCCTGTGTTCAATATCGTCGGATAAAGTGGGTTTGGGCAGAGGATAGCAGGCTGCTGGGGCCCTTCTGCTGCAGGGTGTGAGAAAAGGGAAAGGGGTGGATCTTCTCTTTGTCTTTTTGCTTTAGGTTTTCTTGAATCTATGGCTGGGTGTGGTGGTCCATGATTTTTGTTTGTTTTTAATCCCAGCACTCAGGAGACAAAAGCAGGAGGATCTCTGTGAGTTCAAGGCTAGCCTGATCTACAGAGTGAGTTCCTGGACAGCCAGGGCTACACAGGGAAACCCTGCCTTTAAAAATAGTCACAAAGGAAAACTCACTGAGTTCCTTTCTCCATGCATTCTAAGCAAAACTCAAACAAAATGAGACAAACTTCATAGAAAGCTCCAATGGTTTCATCTTTCCCCAGCATTTTTGTGACAGGAAAAAGAATGGTTGGTGTGTCTTCCCATGTGACCACATAAAAGAGACAGACGCCTTTATGTTTATTGCAATAATATTTTTTCTAATTTTTTTGAAACTATGTCTTGCTATGTAGTCTAGGCTGGCCCAGGCTTACTGTGTAGACCAGGTTGTATTTGCAATTTTGCTGCTTCAACCTTTCTAAATGGTGAGCTTACAGGAGTGAGGAATGAGCCTCTGCACCTAGCCAATAACTTTTAACTTTTCAGTTTTATAATGGAGCTATGCCTCATAGCCCCATTTTTTATGAAAGCAAAAATTCCCCCAAAAAACTTAAAAACCAAGAATAACCAAAAAACAAACAAATAAAAGCTGTGCCTGCAAGGAATAAATAATCTCTGAAGGTTATACTGGCAGCAAGTACTGTGGGATCGCCAGTCATCAGTTTAGTCAACCACAGATGGAAAACGTTCGTGAGAAAAGGCTTCTATATCAAGTACATACTAAGGTTTTGCTTGTTCTGATCCCCTATGCACTATAGCGTAACAACTTGTGTAACATGTATCTTCTGTCAGGCAATGGTGTACCTGAGATCCCTGCGCTTAGAGGCTGAAGAAGGACCTACGGCTTAAGCCTAGACAAGCTACATTAGAGACTCTGCCACTAAAAGAAATAGTAAAAGGTGTGTGTGTGTGTGTGTGTGTGTGTGTGTGTGTGTGTGCGCGCGCGCGCGTATGGCTTGGTTGATAGACTGCCTACCTAAAACATGGAGCCTTGAGTTTGATCCCAGCACTATGTAGCGCACACCTGTAATCTTAGCATTTAGAAGACGGAGACAGAACAATCAGAAGTTTAAGGTCATCTTCAGCTACATAGTAAGTCTGAGACCCACCTAGATCATATGGGCCCTACCACAAAAAACAAATAATAGCCAGGTGTGGTGGTGCACATCTTTAATCCCAGCACTTGGGAGGCTACGGGAGGGAGGGAGGAATGGAGGGAAGGAGGAGGGAGGGAGGGAGGGAGGACCAGTTGCTGACAGTTGGATCAGCCAGTGTTTCTAGTTGACATGCGGGAAAAATTGGCCTGTTCTTTGAAGCTGTGGCAGAGGATTCTCCCATTGAGGAGTGCAAGGGCCTGACAAGAGACTTCAAAATGTGTAGAATCAGAGCTCAAACCCCAGCCCACCGGTTGTCAGCCACGCGAGCTTCAGCTCACAGCCTTCCCAAGTTTCCATTTTGTCTAATCTACAAGAGTGGGACGAATTCTAAAGTTCTGGGGCTGTTGACTACCTCACAGGAGACTGTGAATGCCAAGGGCCGGGTGCCATGTCCTCTCAGTGAGGAGTCCTCTTCGTTCCACCAGGAGGATCACTGTTTGGCAGATGGAGATGCTGAGATCACCAACTCACTCACTCCTTCAACAACCGCTCATTGACCTGCGTGTCACGGGTGTGGTGTTGGGCCCCATGCCTGGGGAGGAGAGCAGACCAAGCCAGTCTGGAGCTGTGTGCCAGGATGTAAAGACACAGGGCACACAAAATAAGTAAGAGAACCATGTGTGAGTTATGATGGGTGTCCTGGGAAAAAAGTGTTTGTGACTGCCAGACCATGAATGCCGACTGCCAACCCTAATCTAATCTGCAGCACCAACACACTTCCATCCCAACACTTAGGAGGGAAAACAAGAGTACCGGATATTCCAAGCCATCCTCAGCTACCTGGTGAGTTCAAGATGAGCCCAGATTGTTGCAAAAAAACAAAATCCTCCTGAGAGGACGGATTTTGGTGAAAAATGCCTGTAATCCTAGCATTCAGAAGGTCAAGGACAAAAGATTACAAGTTCCAGGTCAGCCTGGGCTATCTATTGAATGTGTCAGGCCAGCCTTGAACATAGAGCGAGATCCTGATTGTTTGTTTACTGTTGGGTACTTCTATAAATTCTAACTTGTGACCTCTGGTAAATGGTTTTATTTTCCACCATTATGTTTACAATAGGATTGATACCCAATGGCAGAGATGCTAGCCACATTATTCAAAACTAGACAAAGCCTGGCGGTGGTGGCGCACGCCTTTAATCCCAGCACAGAGGCAGGTGGGTCTCTGTGAGTTCGAGACCAGCCTGGTCTACAGAGCGAGTTCTAACACAGGTACCAAAGCTACAGAGAAACTTTGTCTCAAAAACAAAACAAAGCAAAATAAAAACAAAAAGAAAGGAAGGAAGGAAAGAAGGAAGAAAGAGAGAAAGGGAAAGAAAGCAAGCTAGGCCCAGTGGCATGCACCCGTCACCCCAGTGCTCAGTAGTCTGCTGCAGGAAGAGTACACACTCACTCAAAGAACCTAATGAGATCATGTCTCAAAAATAAAATAAGCCGGGCGGTGGTGGTACACACCTTTAATCCCAGCACTTGGGAGGCAGAGGTAGGCGGATATCTGAGAGTTCGAGGCCAGCCTGGTCTACAAGAGCTAGTTCCAGGACAGGCTCTAAAAACTACAGGGAAACCCTGTCTCGAAAAACCAATAAAATAAAATAAAATAAAATACATCACAGAAACTTTGGTTTGAAGGAGTCTTTAAGATAATGCCTAACGCCAAGGCCAAAAACACTGATGACAACTTATTCTGGAGAGGTTGTGGGGAAAAGGGAACACTCCTGCATTGCTGGGGGGAATGCAAGCTGGTACAACCCCTTTGGATGTCAGTGTGGCGATTTCTCAGAAAATTAGGAAACAACCTTCCTCAAGACCCAATAATACCACTTTTAGGTATATACCCAAAGGATGCTCAATCATGCCACAAGGACATGTGCTCAACTATGTTCATAGCAGCATTGTTTGTCATAGGCAGAACCTGGAAACAACCTAAATGCCCCTCGATCGAAGAATGGATAAAAAAATGTGGTCCATTTACACAATGGAGTACTACACAGCAGAAAAAAATAACAACAGCTTGAATTTTGCAGAAAAATGGATGGAACTAGAAAACATTATTTTGAGTGAGGTAACCCAGACATAGAAAGACAATTATCACATGTACTCACTCATAGGTGGTTTTTAAACATAAAGCAAAGAAAGCCAGCCTACAAACCAAAATCCCAGAGAACTTAGACAGCAATGAGGACCCTAAGAGAGACTTACATAGATATAATGTACATGGGAAGTAGAAAGTATAAAAAGACAAGATCTCCTGAGTAAATTGGGAGCATGGGGACCTTGGGGGAGGGTTGAAGGGGGGAGGGGAGAGACAGGGAGGGGAGCAGAGAAAAATGTAGAGCTCAATAAATATCATGGAAAAAAAAAAGATAATGCCTAACTGGTCAGCAGATGGCTCAGGGGACACTGTGCTTACTGTGAAAGTATAAGAACCGTAATTCAAATCCCCAGCACTCTTAATCCTAGCACTCATGAGGCAGAAACAGGATCCTCATGGCAAACTGGCCAGCTAGGCTAGCAGGAATTGCTAAGTTCCGAATTCAGCAAAAGATCCTGCTTCAGAAAACAGGGTGAGGAACCACTGAGAAAGACCCCCTCACACTTCCAGGCCTCTCAGCTCTCATATGTGTACAAGTGCGCGTGCACACACACAGGTGCATGCACACCTACACACATGCCAACACGCATACACACAAACAAAACAGAAAGAAGAGGAGGAAAGGGAAAAAGAAAGAACGACCCTACTCAAGGCCATAGTGTGACACACTTAAGACCAGGCCAGAGTGGCTACGAACCCGGGTGGACCAGGGACTTTCTTAGGAATCACAGTTTGACAGAGGTTGATATTCAGATAGGGAAAGGTATGGTTCTCAACAGCTTTTCTTGAGAACAGTTTCCAAACAGAAGTTTTATTTTCCTATGATGCTACTAAGAAGTAGTTTGACATTTTTCTGTAACATTCCCCGAGGCAGATAGAGCCAGGGGAGCTCAAGGCATGGGCAACCCAACAGTGCTGATATCTGTCTTCATCTCCTTTTTGTGGATGACTGAAAAGTTTTTTTTTAAATATTTATTTATTTATTATGTATACAACATTCTGCTTCCATGTATGCCCACATGCCAGAAGAGGGCGCCAGATCTCATTACAGATGGTTGTGAGCCACTATGTGGTTGCTGGGAATTGAACTCACTACCTCTGGAAGAGCAGCCAGTGCTCTTAACCACTCAGCCATCTCTCCAGCCCCCGACTGAAAAGTTTTAAACATGCAGAAATACAACATTCTGCTGCAAAATACTGATCTCAGTTCAAGCCTAGCAAGGTTTCATTTTGCTTAGATCTTTGTTTAAAAAGTTCTGAAGGGTTAGGAACCATCAATGCCCCTTTGTGTTACTCCTTCAGTCCCATTTTCCTCACGCCAGAATTAATTATCACGCCAAAGTTGCAAATATGCTTTCTATCCATGTGTTTAATTTTTATTTATATGTGCGATTCTAAAATAAAAATGCAGAGTCGAAAAAGAAAAAAAAATAGCCGGGCGGTGGTGGCACACGCCTTTAAATCCCAGCACTCGGGAGGCAGAGGCAGTTGGATCTCTGTGAGTTCGAGACCACCCTGGTCTACAAGAGCTATTTCCAGGACAGGCTCCAAAACCACAGAGAAACCCTGTCTCGAAAAACAAACAAACAAACAAAAAAAAAATGCCGAGTCAGCGAGATGTTTCAGCAGATGACTGGAGTCCAGTCTCCGAGACCCACGTAGTGGAAGGAGAGCTCCTTCCGTGGTGTGCAGAAGACCTCCCTGTACCAAAGAGGCTGGAAAGTAGGGGTGAGGGCGCTGTCTAGGCAGAAGCTCGACTTCTCCATGTCCAATGCATTGTAGAGCTGTCAGTTCGTGGCAGCAACACCCTGGGTGGTTTGGGGTTTCCCATGGAACCCCTTTGGCCAGCAACTCGATTAGATGTAATCAAACCGGGGGACTGGAAGCTTCAGTGGGTGACGAGAGATGGCCACTGGGACTCTGCCCCCCTGTTATTTGGCACTTTCATTTTGGGTGTCTTCATATGTGTGTATATTCAAGAAAGCTTCTACTTTATCAGTTTCCCATACTACCTCTCAAATGACCTTTAACTTTAACCGTTTCTCTTCATGCTCTTCTTCCCTTTCCTTCCTTTCCCTCCCCTCCCCTTCCCTTCCCTTCCCTTCCCTTCCCTTCCTTTCCCTCTCCTCCCCTCCCCTCCCTTCCCTTCCCCACTTGAACCTCTTATTCTGCTCTCTGTTCTATCTATAACTATCTATTCTATTTTCCTTTCTAGGGAAATCTGTCTGTCCCCTGCTAGTCCCTAGTCCCTTATTCTATAACTAACCTCTCTAGGTCTATGGATTGTAGCTTGGCTGTCATTGTCTTAATAGCTAATATCTATATATAAGCAAATACTTTCTGGGTCTGGGTACCTCACTCAGGATGATTTTTTTTCTAGTTCCATCCATTTACCTGAGAGTTTCGTGATCATGATTTCTCTCTTCTTATTCTCCTCCTCCTCTCCTCCTTTTTCTTTGCTGAGTAATACTCCATTGTGTAAATGTACCACATTTTCTTTATCCATTCTTCTGTTGAGGGACATCTAGTCTGTTTCCAATTTCTGGCCATTCTGAATAAAGCAGCAATGAACATGACTGAGCAAGTGTCTCTGTGGCAGGATGAAGCATCCTTTGGGTGTATGCCCCAAAGTGGTAGAGCTGGATCTTTTCTTTTTTTACTTGGATTTATTTATTATATATACACTGTTTTTCCTGCATGTATGCTTGCACACCAGAAGAAGGCACCAGATCTCATTACACTCATTACAGATGGTTGTGAGCCACCAGGTGGTTGCTGAGAATTGAACTCAGGACCTCTGGAAGAGCAGCCAGTGCTCTTAGCCTCTGAACCATCTCTCCAGCCCCAAGACGACTCTTTTATTTATTTAAAGATAGGGTTTCTCTGTAGCTTTGTAACCTTCCTGGTACTTTATCTGTAGAGCAGGCTGGCCTTGAACTCACAGAGATCCACCGGCTTTAGCCTTCCACAGGCTGGATTAAAGGTGTGCCCCACCACCGCCTGGCCCAAACTGGATCTTGATGTAGACCTACTCCCAACTTCCTGAGGAAACACCACACTGGTTTCCATAGCAATTGAATAAGTTTGCATTTCTACCAGCCATGTAATGTGTGAATGTTCCCCTTACACCACACTTTCACCAGCATGAACTGTCACTTGCTTTATTGATCTTGGTCATTCTGACAGGTGTAAGATGGAATCTCAGAGTAGTTTTAATTTGGATTTCCCTGATGGCCAAAGTTGTTGAACATTGCTTTAAGTGTTTCTAGCCCATTTGAGTTTCCTCTTTGAGAATTTTCTGTTTAGATCTGTACCCCAGTCTTTAATTGGGTTGTTTCTTGATATCTGGCTTTTTAAATTTTTTTTCCTTTTTTTTTTTTTTTTTTTTTTTTTTTTTTTTTTTTTTTTTTTTTTTTTTTTTTTTTTTTTTTTTTTTTTTTTTTTTTTTTTTGGTTTTCAAGACAGGGTTTCTCTGTGCTTTGGAGCCTGTCCTGGAACTAGCTCTTGTAGACCAGGCTAGCCTCGAACTCACAAAGATCCACCTGCCTCTGCCTCCTGAGTGCTGGGATGAAAGGCGTGCACCACCACCACCCGGCCTTTTTTTTTTTAATTCTTTATATATTTTGGATATTAACCCTCCACGGGATGTGTATTTGGCAAAAATCTTTTCCCATTCTGTAGGCTACCACCTTGTCATAATGATGGTGCACTGTTCTGTTTACTTCACATTTTAATTTGTCTGTGGTTCAGGGATTGAACCCAGCCCCTCGTGTGGGGCTAGTCAGTGCCCTGCCCTGAGCTGCATGTGGTTCAACGATTGAACCTGAAACACCCAGATAAATCCAGACCCCTCTAGCAAAAAGAATAGAGCCAAAAATCTAGCAGGAAAAATAGAGCCAAAAATCTAGGTTAGCTGGTTCCATAACTCTGTTCCAGGAACTGGTTGACCATAAAGTTAAATTATAATCTTTTTTGTTGTTGTTGTTGTTGTTTGTTTTTGTTTTTGTTTTTCTTTTTTTGAGACAGGGTTTCTCTGTGGCTTTGGAGCCCGTTCTGGAACTAGCTCTTGTAGACCAGGCTGGCCTTGAACTCATAGAGATCCATCTGCCTCTGCCTCCCTAGTGCTGGGATTACCGCCCGGCTAGATTATAATCTTGAGAACAATCTTAAGAAACGGGATTATCACTGGTATTTTCAGAATTTTCCAATGACTTCCCTCCCTATCCCCTTTGGGTTGTGGCTTTGTTTCTTCCCTTAAGTACCCCCTCTCCCAGCTACTAGGGGTCGAACTCCTCCCCTGCATGGGATATGAGTCTCAGTCCCAGCGCTGGTTCCTGTCATGTGATTGCAGCAAGGATGGTCTCTCATGAGTTTTTGGAGGGTCGTGTTATCCAGAGACTTGAATGAGAGTCTCCCCACTCCGGAGGTCTTTCATTTGGGGGTTCATCCCGAGATTGAGGACCACCCTCGTTTCTGAAGAGCCACTTGGAGGTGAGACGTTGTCTTTGTCTTTGTGTTTCCATGCTGGCTGAATTCAGGTTCTGTACTTTCAGTTTTGCAGTCGCTCGCATCTTGGGAGGAGAAAGAGGAAGTGATCAGCAGACTTGCTAGATCACCAACTGCTGCCCTGGGAGACGTCCTGGGAGGTGAGGAAGGGACCCTCAGGGACGCCTGGGAGATTCCCGTCTGGGTGCTGGTGAGGATACGGAAGTTCTCCTGGATTGGAGGAACTATACGCCCTCTCGGCAGTCTGTATTTCTGGAGTGGTTTTGTCTGTCTAGGTTTAGTTAGCCTTTGTCTGTGTGTCTACGGTCTCTGTTTTGTCTTACACGCAGGTAGTGTGTTCAGTTCTTTGGTGAGATACGCGGGTGGCGTTTCTCAGTTCTGTGGTATGACACGCGAGTGGCATGGTCAGTTCTCTGTAGAGACATGTGTGGATAGCGGTCTCATTTCGATAGCGGAACGGGTCACACCCGCGAAGCATCTTGAAGCTGTGTCTTTGGTTTGTTTGGTGCCATTGTCCTGTATGTCTGTATAGTGTGTGCTTTTGTCCTGACTAACACTGATGCTGACTACTCAAATCATGACTTCTTTGACTTTGATATTGTGACCACTTACAAGACTTTGGAGATAGGGCCATAAGTATAGGGGTATATTTCATAAAAAAAGAGTCAGCCTCGGCCCCAAGCATGTGGCTACGGGGCAGCATGCTATATGGATGGCTGGGCTACTCAGCCTTGCTGTTACAAGGTATCGAGGCTGCCAGGCACAGTTGTAGAAGGCAGATGTACCCCAATAGGATTTCAAACACTAAACAAAAAATCTAAGGGTAATTGCTGTGGCCTAAAGAGGTTAGCAATCTTTTTTCCCCAGTGCTGCATACCACCCTGTCCCCGCTGTGCTGATGGACGAGTCCCCTCTGCCTGCCCTGGGAGCTGCACACTTCAAACCTCTGGTCAAAGCTGACCAAGGCTTGGCTCCGCGGGTGAAGAACTCTTTCAGATCCTATGGGTTATAAATATCTGTTATCATTTATAGGGGCTGGTTACAAATTATTGTTGGTTAATGTAAAAAAAAAAAACAATGTTGGTCTCAAATGTTTCACACTGGTACAGGATTTTATGTGCTGTTCTTGTTTAAAATGTAGCCATACATCCCCACTGAGAAAAACCACAAAAAAGACTTTGGTAAGAGTTTTTATGTTGTCTAAAAAGCAGGAGAGATTTTGGTATGTTGTCTAAAAAGCAAGAGAGATTTTAATATGTCATCTAAAATGCAAAAAAAGTGTAAGCTATGTTTGCTATGGTTTCTCATACATGCAAGTACTAAATGTGCTTATTTTGTTAAAAAGTTTGTCTACATAGGTTTTCTTACAAACATGGAGCTAAGATTTTATCGCTAAACTCTGATTACTAAATTTGGGTTAGCAGAAATTCAGATAATTTTTTGGGTATTGATAATGTTAAAAATGCTATATGCTGGGTTTTTAAAAATTGTATTAAATTTTAAATTTCCATTTTGCTAGGGTTAAAAAAATTAGATATTCTATTTTGGATTGATGGAGTCTTTGATGTTTTTCCCACCAACCCACCTGTGATGACTGTCAGCAGCTTCTACAGGTCCTCTTCACTACTGAAGAGAAAGAGAGGAGCAAATGGGGCACCAACCAATCTTCTGAATGAAATAGGTGCCGGGTTTCCCCTTAACCGACCTGATTGGGATTTCAATATGGCAGCAGGTAGGGAGCAGCTGACAGTCTATTGCCAAGCTCTCATGGCAGATCTCAGAGGGGCCGCAATATGCCCCACTAATTGGCCAAGGTAAGGGAGGTTCTTCAGGGGCTAGTTGAACTGCCATCTGTACTTCTTGAACGTTTAATGGAGGCTTACAGGCATTATACTCCCTTTGACCCAACCTCTGAGGGTCAGCAAGCAGAGGTAGCTATGGCCTTCATAGGACAGTCAGCATCAGATATTAAGAAAAGTTACAGCGGTTAGAAGGGTTGCAGGATTATACCTTGCAGGATTTGGTTAAGGAAGCAGAGAAAGTGTTTCATAAGCGAGAGATGGAGGAAGAGAAGTGTGTGAGAGAGAGAGGTGGGAGGCAGAGGAAAGAGAGGACCGGAGGGATCATAGACGAGAGAAATTTGACTAGAATTTTGGCTGCAGTGGTAGGAGAGAAAGGGAAGATAGGACCTAGACAGATAGGAAACCTGGGCAACAGAAGACCAAAGATGAGTGAAGACGGACAGAGGCACCCCTTGGACAAAGACCAATGTGCTTATTGCAAAGAAAAAGGACATTGGGCAAGAGAATGCCCAAAGAAGAAAGGAAGGGCCTCTAAGGTACTGGCTCTAGAAGATGATTAGAGGGGAAGGGGCTCGGACCCCCTCCCCGAGTCTAGGGTAACCCTGACTGTGGAGGGGACCCCTATGGATTTTCTAGTGGACACAGGGGCTGAGCACTCTGTGCTGAAACAACCATTGGGGAAGCTAAAGAATACAAAGGCTATAGTAATTGGAACAACTGGACAGAAACAATATCCGTGGACCACCTTACAAACTGTAGATAAGGGGAAAGGACAAGTGACTCATTCCTTCCTGGTTATCCCGGAGTGTCCCACGCCTTTATTAGAAAGAGACTTTTGTTAACAAAGTTGAAGGCCCAGATCAGGTTTACTCTAACCGGGCTGGAGGTGATCAAAGCCTTTTGTTGACCGAATGAGTGACCTTTGCTCCCTCTGCTGTCCTTAATCCCACTACTCTACTGCCTGAGACTGATGACTCCTCACCTACCCATCACTGCACTGACATTTTGGCAGAAGAGGCTGGTACCCGAGATGATCTGAAGGATCAGCCTTGGCCTGGGAGTCCGAGCTGGAATACGGATGGCAGCAGTTTTGTGTTTGAAGGTAAGTGGAAAGTGGGTGCAGCAGTGGTGGATGGGAAGCAAGTGATCTGGGCTAGTAGCCTCCCTGAAGGGACGTCGGCCCAGAAAGCAGAACTTGTGGCTTTAATACAAGCTCTACGGATGGCAGAGGGGAAGTCTATCAACATCTACACTGACAGCAGGTATGCTTTTGCCACTGCCCATATACACGGAGCAATATACAGACAAAGAGGACTGTTGACATCTGCAGGAAAAGACATAAAAAAATAAAGAAAAAATTTTGAGCCTCCTCGAGGCCATACATTTGCCAAAGAAGGTAGCCATCATACATTGTCCAGGACACCAAAAAGCTCGAGATGCTGTGGCCAAAGGCAATCAGATGGCAGAGAAGCTTCTCCTACCAGGACTGAGACGGCCAGTGTGGTGGCTAAGACGATCATAGAAGAAATCTTCCCTAGGTTTGGGATACCCAAGGTAATTGGGTCTGATAATGGCCCTGCCTTTGTTGCCCAGGTAAGTCAGGGACTGGCCACCCAACTGGGGATCAGTTGGAAATTACATTGTGCTTACCAACCCCAGAGCTCAGGTCAGGTAGAAAGGATGAATAGAACCCTAAAAGAGACCCTGGCAAAATTGGCCCTAGAGATCAGCAGGAATGGTTGGACAGCCCTCCTTCCCTTTGCCCTGTTCCGGGTTCGGAACACCCCAGGGCGATTTAAACTCACCCCTTATGAGATCCTATGTGGGGGACTGCCACTGCTCACTGAGTCAGGTGGAGTGTATAATCCTGATGCTATTCTTTCTAGACCTTTATTTGCCTGCCTAAAGGCTCTTGAAGTGGTGAGATGCCAGACCAGGGAACAACTGAAAGAAGTATGCATCTCTGCCTGGATCCATGCCTCCCACGTGAAGCAAGCTCCTGAACTACCCAAATTGCAGTATCTGGGGCTTTTAACAACACCACCAGTCAGGATGCTTGTGTTTGGGGGACTAATCATAGACTGACTCTTACTGAAGTTACAGGTGTAGGGACATGCCTGGGAAATCCACCAGCTGCCTACAAACGTTTGTGTAATGTGTTACTTTCATTGATTGAATAAAGAAAACTGCCTTGGCCTTTTGATAGGGCAGCCCTTAGGTGGGTGGAGTAGACAGAACAGAATGATGGGAAGAAGTTAGTGTGGCAGACGCCATGTTTCTCCTGCCTGAGACTGACACTGGTTAGGAATCTTTCCCGGTTAGCTACGACCTCATGGTGACATATAGTTTTTTAGAAATGGGTTAAACAAATATGTAAGAGTTAGTCAATAAGAGGCTAGAACTAATGTGCCAGGCAATGTTTAAATGAATACAGTTTTCTGTGTAATTATTTCAGGCATTAAGCTAGCCAGGCACCGGGAACATGGCCCATGCCTCTTACTACAACTGTATGCTTGTACAACTGGTACCTAGGGACTTTTATCATCTAGGTAACACACTTGAAGATGAGTTTGACAAGCACCCAACTCGCTTTCGACAAGAACCTATCTCTTTGATACTAGCAGTAATCCTGGGCCTCAGGGTAGCTGCTGGTGTTGGGACGGTACCGCTGCCCTAATACAGACCCCTCAGTATTTTAATAAATTAAGAATAGCCATACATAAAGATTTGAGGGCTCTAAAACAATCGATTTGCAAATTCAAAGAGTCATTAACTTCCCTCTCAGAAGTGGTCTTACAGAATAGAAGGAGATTAGATTTGTTATTCTTAAAAGATAGAGGATAATGCACTGATCTCAGAGAAGAATGTTCTTTCTTTTTTTTTATGATATTTATTGAGCTCTACATTTTTCTCTGCTCCACTCCCTGCCTCTCCCCTCGATCCTTCAACCCTGCCCCAAGGTCCCTATGCTCCCAATTTACTCAGGAGATCTTGTCTTTATATACTTTCTACTTCCCATGTAGATTAGGTCTATGTAAGTCTCTCTTAGTGTCCTCATTGTTGTCTAAGTTCTCTGGGATTGTGCTTTGTAGGCTCCCTTTGGTGTCTTATTGCTCTAGCTAGGACATCAAGAACTATATTGAACAGGTATGGCAAGAGTGGACAACCTTGTCTTGTTCCTGATTTCAGTGGAATCACTGGGAGTTTCTCTCCATTTAGTTTGATGTTGGCTGTTGACTTGCTGTATATTGCCTTAATTATGTTTAGGTATGTTCCTTGTATCCCTGCTCTCTCCAAAACTTTTATCTTGAAGGGATGTTGTATTTTGTCAAAAGCTTTTTCAGCATCCAATGAGATGATCATGTGGTTTTTATTTTTCAGCTTGTTTATATGGTGGATTACGTTAACCGATTTTTGTATGTTGAACCATCCCTGCATCTGTGAGATGAAGCTGACTTGTCATGGTGGATGATGGTTCTGATGTGTTCTTGGATTCTATTTGCTAGTATTTTATTTAGTATTTTTGCATCAATGTTCATGAGTATGATTGGTCTGTAATTCTCTTTCTTAGTATTGTCTTTCTGTGGTTTGGGTATCAGGGTAATTGTAGCCTCATAAAAAGTGTTTGGCAATGTTCCCTCTGTTTCTATTGTGTGGAATAATTTGAGGAGTATAGGTATTAGTTCCTCTTTGAAAGTCTTGTAGGATACTGAGGTGAAACCATCTGGTCCTGGGCTTTTTTTGGTTGGGAGACTTTTGATGACTGTTTCTATTTCTTCAGCAGTTATAGGTCTGTTTAATTTGCTTATCTGGTCTTGATTTAATTTTGGTAAGTGATATTTATCCGGAAAGTTGTCCATTTCCTTTAAGTTTTCCAATTTTGTGGAGTACAGGTTTTCAAAATATGACCTGAAGATCCTTTTTATTTCCTCCGTGTCTGTTGTTATGTCCCCCTTTTCATTTCTGATTTTGTTAATTTGGATATTCTCTCTCTGCCTTTTGGTTAGTTTGGATAAAGGTTTGTCTATTTTGTTGATTTTCTTGAAGAACCAACTCTTTGTCTCATTGATTCTTTGTATTGTTTTCTTTGTTTCTATTTTGTTGATTTCAGCTCTCAGTTTGATTATTTCCTG